>JABXJD010000410.1:37500-55000 GCA_013375575.1 Percina caprodes | reverse complement strand
CCAGGTCCAGCTGAGATGATGATGATGATGATGATGATGTCATTAAACACACAGCTGAGATGATGATGATGATGATGATGATGATGTCATTAAACAGCTGATTGGGTCCTCTAGTCTCTCTAACGGGAGGATTCTTCTTCACTTTTAATACTTTAACTACGTTTTCCTGCTGATACTTACACACTTTTACGTAAGTAACATTATCAATGCAGGATGTGTACTACTTAAATATGAGTAGAAGTACTAATACCACACGGTAACAGTACTGTTACAGTGAGGTATTAGTACTTCTACTGATATTTAAGTTACGCTCTTGTTGAGCTAACTACGCGTAAAGCTAGCCACACATCCACGTCCTTTCCACCGGCTGGTTTCCATAACAACACATTAACCAAACCCGACAACACATAACGAGCCATAATAACAACAATAATAACAATAATAATAATAATAATAATAATAATAATAATAATAATAACTCAGAAGGTAAACGTCCAACCCGCGGAGGTCTTAACTTTAGCATTGTTATGCTAACGCTAGTTAGCTAGCTAGCTAGCTAGCTTCCTCACTAAAAGGCCGTTTTTCCGAGATAATTTCCCGGTCAGCGTTAACGTATTTGGTTAATAACTCGGTTTCCACTTACTTTAGAGTTGCGTAGAAGCATTTATATCCGTTTCTACTCTCCTCATTCTGTACTTTTTGAGTTTTTTAACATCCAAGCGGCTCAGGTTTGTTTACAGTAGGAAGCTGCTGCTGCTTCTTCTTCGTCTTCCCGACAGCTTCTGTTTACGTCGTCTCGTCTTCTTCAGGGTTTTACGACAGTTAGCTGCTGTTTACGGAAGAGGCAACTCATGAAAGGCACAGCGTGCCACCTGCAGGCCGGAAGCTGCAATTACACTCAGCTGTTCCTGTTTATTAGACGATGTATATCTATATAGATATCTATATATATCTATAGATCTATATCTATAGATATAGATCTATAGATATAGATCTATAGATATAGATATCTATAGATCTATATCTATAGATATAGATCTATAGATATAGATCTATAGATATAGATATAGATATCTATCTAGATATATTAGTGAAGCTCGTTGCTTCTTGGTGTTTAAAGACAAACACGTCATGATTTACAACATATTCTATGTATTCTCCACCTAGTCCTGGGTCTTCCCCGAGGCCTCCTCCCAGCTGGACGTCCCTCCACCTAGTCCTGGGTCTTCCCTGAGGCCTCCTCCCAGCCGGACGTCCCTCCACCTAGTCCTGGGTCTTCCCCGAGGCCTCCTCCCAGCTGGACGTCCCTCCACCTAGTCCTGGGTCTTCCCTGAGGCCTCCTCCCAGCCGGACGTCCCTCCACCTAGTCCTGGGTCTTCCCCGAGGCCTCCTCCCAGCTGGACGTCCCTCCACCTAGTCCTGGGTCTTCCCCGAGGCCTCCTCCCAGCTGGACCCCCTCCACCTAGTCCTGGGTCTTCCCTGAGACCTCCTCCCAGCTGGACCCCCTCCACCTAGTCCTGGGTCTTCCCTGAGACCTCCTCCCAGCTGGACCCCCTCCACCTAGTCCTGGGTCTTCCCTGAGACCTCCTCCCAGCTGGACCCCCTCCACCTAGTCCTGGGTCTTCCCATGGGAGCTCATTTAAGACCATTATACATTATTATTAGTAGTAGTAGTACATTATATTTTATTATATTTATTATATTTTATTACATTTATTATATTTATTATATATATTATATTTCATTACATTTATTATATTTTATTATAATATATATATATATTTTATATTTTATTATACATTTTATTTTATACTATGATATATTTTATTATATATATATTACATTTTATTATGTTCTATTACATTATATTTCATTACATTTATTATATTTTATTATATTATATATATTTTATATTTTATTATACATTTTATTTTACACTGATATATTTTATTATATATATTAAATTTTATTATGTTTTATTATATTATATTTCATTGTATTTATTATATGTATTATATATTTTATATTATATATTTTATTTTATATTATACTATCATATATTTTATTATATATATTACATTTTATTATATTATATGAAAAATGACTTCAGAAACATGACCAAGTTACATAGAGTCACTTTAAGATGAAACAGGAAAAGCAACCACGTCATTTCTACACAGATTTTACAAAGAAAACATAATAATGTCCCATAAATAATGTAAATATTCCCCTTAAAATTACACCATACGCTTATAAATAGATCTGCTTTAATACTGAAAACCTGCAGGTGTCTGCATCTGGTCCCGTTTCTTCTTCTCTTTCACACCCGTTCAACGTAGGTCAGAAAGCAGAAACGCAACAAAAACCCCCAAAAGTTTCCTCCGGTCCCCCAAACACGACAGAAACCAGGTGTTAGTAGTGCAGAGGGGTAAAGAGTCCGTCTGATGGCCGTGAAACACCAGCCCCCAGCTGATTGGACGAATGCGTCACGTGGGTCTGGCTTCTCCGGAGATTCAGAGCCAGACCGTCATGGCGGCTCAGAGTCCGAGCTCTTATTTTGCTAAAATGGATCCCCGAGACGTGTTTCTGGAACATTTCAAAAAACGATCTCTATAGAGAAACCTGTAGGGGGCTCTATAGAGAAACCTGTAGGGGGCTCTATAGAGAAACCTGTAGGGGGCTCTATAGAGAAACCTGTAGGGGGCCTCTATAGAGAAACCTGTAGGGGGGGGCTCTATAGAGAAACCTGTAGGGGGGCTCTATAGAGCAACCTGTAGGGGGGGGCTCTATAGAGAAACCTGTAGGGGGGGCTCTATAGAGAAACCTGTAGGGGGGGCTCTATAGAGAAACCTGTAGGGGGGCGGGGGGCTCTATAGAGAAACCTGTAGGGGGGCTCTATAGAGAAATCTGTAGGGGGGCGAGGGGCTCTATAGAGAATCCTGTAGGGGGGCTCTATAGAGAAACCCGTAGGGGGGGCTCTATAGAGAAACCTGTAGGGGGGGCTATATAGAGAAACCTGTAAGGGGGATCTATAAAGATCATTTTTGCAAATCAAAACCCTCCAGATGTGCACCGTGCTGGCAGAGTCTCCGTCACCGTGACAACGTGTGGCGTTCACGGGGAAACGACTTCAAACAGGTTCAAAAGATAAAAATACCAAACACACCAACACCAATCCACAGAGCGTGATGTCATCTCGAGGGGACATTTTCTTTCCCGAATCGTAGACGAGACGATTCGTGATGCTTTAAAAAAATAAAAAATCATAATTGCGGCTTAAAATAAAAATAAAAAGATCTTCTGATTCTCCTGAAGAATAAGTGATGCTGTGAAGAATAACAACACTGACAGATGTCTGTTAAGTGGAGCTTTAGGGGGCTGTGGGGGCGTGGGGGGATGTGGGGGGCTAAAAACACGTCGCCGAGGGTTACTGCGTTTCTGGACCCGGGCCAGCCTAAGTCCGAAGGTGAGAGGGTGAATATTCGATCAGTCTTAAAGGAGCAGTCCGCGTTCACGCCGTCCCCGTTGGTGTTCTGCTTCCTGGTCCGTCCAGACCCAGGACCCCCTGGGACCCCCTGGGACCCCCTGGGACCCCCTGGCGGTCATACGAAGACCTTGGCGAGCGCGTCGGCGCCGGCGCTGCCGATGTAGCTCCTGGTCGGGTGGAACGCCACGTCGTGGATCGACTCCTCCGACTTCTTACGGTGAGCCGTGAACTCCTGGATGCACGTCTTGCTCTCCATGTTCCACAGGCGGATGGAGCAGTCGTGACCTGGGGGGAGGGGGGGGGAGAGAGAGAGGGAGGAGAGAGGGAGAGAGGGAGGGAGAGAGAGGAGGAGAGGGAGGGAGGAGAGGAGAGAGAGAGAGAGGAAGAGGGGGGAGGGAGAGAGGGAGGAGAGAGAGGGAAGAGGAGAGAGGGAGAGAGGAACAGGGGGGAGGGAGAGAGAGGAGGAGAGAGAGGGAGGAGGAGAGGAGAGAGGGAGAGAGGAAGAGGGGGAGGGAGAGAGGGAGGAGGAGAAAGGGAGAGAGAAACAGGGGGAGGGAGAGAGGGAGGAGGAGAGGAAAGAGAGGAGGAGAGAGGGAGAGAGGAACAGGTGGAGGGAGAGAGGGAGGAGGAGAGAGAAACAGGGGGAGGGAGAGAGGGAAGAGGAGAGAGAGGGAGGAGAGAGAGGGAAGAGGAAAGAGGGAGAGAGAAACAGGGGGGAGGGAGAGAGGGAGGAGGAGAGAGGGAGAGAGGAACAGGGGGAGGGAGAGAGAGGAGGAAAGAGAGGGAGGAGAGAGGGAGAGAGAAACAGGGGGAGGGAGAGAGGGAGGAGGAGAGAGGGAGAGAGGAAGAGGGGGGAGGGAGAGAGAGGGAGGAGAGAGGGACAGATTCTGATAAATGGGGAAATGCCTCATAATATTGTCTGTTACTGTATATGAATATCAGATCTCTCTGAACACTGACTTCCAGACATGAGGTTCAGCCCGTTTGGGTCCACAGCGAGACAGGTGACCGAGTCCAGGTGGGCGACCATGGAGTGGATCACGGTACCTTCACACACACAATCATCATCATTAGGGTTATGTCTTCATTAGCACCTTTCATACCAAAAACATAGACAACATGGGGGGACCAGAGGGTCGCTGATTCAAGTCTGTCAAAGACTGACAAAGTGTGCTAAAGACTGACAAAGTGTGCTAAAGACTGGCAGAGTGTGCTAAAGACTGACAAAGTGTGCTAAAGACTGACAAAGTGTGCTAAAGACTGGCAAAGTGTGCTAAAGACTGGCAAAGTGTGCTATAGACTGACAAAGACTGGCAAAGTGTGCTAAAGACTGGAAAAGTGTGCTATAGACTGACAAAGACTGGCAAAGTGTGCTAAAGACTGGCAAAGTGTGCTAAAGACTGGCAAAGTGTGCTATAGACTGACAAAGACTGGCAAAGTGTGCTAAAGACTGGCAAAGTGTGCTAAAGACTGGAAAAGTGTGCTATAGACTGTCCAAGACTGTGCTAAAGACTTGTAATTGTAATTCCCCCTTGTGGGACTAATAAAGAAAACATTATTATTATTAATAAACTGGGGGCGTGTCCCTTTAAATGCGACCCAATCAGCTGGCGGGGTACTGGGGGCGTGTCCCTTTAAATGCGACCCAATCAGCTGGCGTGTCACTGGGGGCGTGTCCCTTTAAATGCGGCCCAATCAGCTGGCGGGGTACCGGTGTTGTTGTCGAAGAACTGGATGTGCCGGTCCTCCTGAGCTGTGATGGTGATTGGCAGCGTGGGATGACTCAGCACTTTGTTGATCTTGCAGGGAGCGTCTGAGTGGAGGAGGACGGAGAGCAGGACGTTAGCAGCTGAGGACAAGCACCATGTGAGCAATGGTCCATCCATCCATCCATCCATCCATCCATCATCTATCTATCTATCTATCCATCCATCCATCCATCCATCATCTATCTATCTATCCATCCATCCATCCATCTACCTATCATCTATCCATCCATATATCTATCTATCTATCTATCTATCTATCTATCTATCTATCTATCTATCTATCCATCCATCTACCCATCCATCCATCCATCCATCCATCCATCCATCTACCTACCTACCTATCTATCATCTATCCATCCATCCATCCATCTATCATCTATCCATCTATCCATCCATCTATCATCTATCCATCCATCCATCCATCTATCATCTATCCATCCATCCATCTATCATCTATCCATCTATCATCCATCCATCATCTATCTATCTATCTATCCATCCATCTATCCATCTACCTACCTACCTATCTATCATCTATCCATCCATCTATCTATCATCCATCTACCTACCTACCTATCTATCATCTATCCATCCATCTATCCATCCATCCATCTACCTACCTATCATCCATCCATCCATCCATCTATCATCCATCCATCCATCCATCTATCATCCATCCACTCATCCATCCATCCGCCTGCTTGCCTGGTGCTGGCGTGTGATTGGCTGTGTGATGTAACGTACCTGGCGGCCCGGCAGAGTCCAGCTTCAGGACGAGCTGCTGCGTCTCCATGTTGAAGAGTCCGATGTGGCCGCTGCTGAAAGACACCACCATGTGATCAGACTCGCTCCGAACCAGGTCCACCGAGGTCGGCACTCCTAGCTCTGAGAGAGAGACACACACACACACACACACAAGCATATAAGAGACTTCAGATACAGTATTAGGGAACCACTAAGGTCTATATAAAGAGACTTCAGATACAGTATTAGGGGACCACTAAGGTCTATATAAAAGAGACTTCAGATACAGTATTAGGGGACCACTAAGGTCTATATAAAAGAGACTTCAGATACAGTATTGGGGAACCACTAAGGTCTATATAAAGAGACTTCAGATACAGTATTAGGGGACCACTAAGGTCTATATAAAAGAGACTTCAGATACAGTATTAGGGGACCACTAAGGTCTATAAATAAGAGACTTCAGATACAGTATTAGGGGACCACTAAGGTCTATATAAAAGAGACTTCAGATACAGTATTAAGGACCACTAAGGTCTATATAAAGAGACTTCAGATACAGTATTAGGGGACCACTAAGGTCTATATAAAGAGACTTCAGATACAGTATTAGGGGACCACTAAGGTCTATATAAAAGAGACTTCAGATACAGTATTAGGGGACCACTAAGGTCTATATAAAAGAGACTTCAGATACAGTATTAGGGACCACTAAGGTCTATATAAAGAGTCTTCAGATACAGTATTAGGGGACCACTAAGGTCTATATAAAAGAGACTTCAGATACAGTATTAGGGACCACTAAGGTCTATATAAAAGAGACTTCAGATACAGTATTAGGGACCACTAAGGTCTATATAAAGAGACTTCAGATACAGTATTAGGGACCACTAAGGTCTATATAAAAGCATCCAAAGAGCACCATGTCATGGGACCTTTAAGACTACATTTTTTACCTACAGACTTTTACTATTAGATTATTACTTTTATTACTATTAGTACTTACTAAGAGAGTATTTTACAGTGTGGTATTAGTACTTTTACTGAAGTAAAGGATCTGAGTACTTCCAAAACACTGCTTGTTCTCCCTGCCGAGCGTCTCACCTCCTCTGTGGTTGAAGACGGCGAGAGACGGCGAGGTGCCGGCGGCGTCCCACAGCCGGACCGTCCCGTCAGCGGAGCAGGACAGGAGGCGCTGGTGGGCCGAGCTGTAGACCAGACCCCACACCGAGTCTGTGTGACCGCACAGTGCCCCCCGCAGGACGGAGGGCTCTGCAGAACCAGGACACACACAGGCAGGCACACACACACACACACACACACACACACACACACACACACACACACACACGCAAAAACATTAAAAACATAGCACGAACAAAACAGAGTAAATAAAATACCAGTAGGACAACAATACTTTACATGAGTACCATAACCCAGAAAAACAAAGTGTGGAAAAAAGTGTGAATATATTGTTGAATCTGTTAAAATAAATTGGTAGAAATGTACATTACGGTAAACTTGAATGCACATTATAATGACCATTACGGTAAACTTAAATGCACAATATAATGTACATTATTGTAAACATGAATGCACAATATAATGTACATTACGGTAAACATGAATGCACATTATAATGTACATTATGGTAAACATGAATGCACATTATAATATACATAATGGTAAACATGAATGCAGATTATAATATAATGTACATTACGGTAAACATGAATGCACATTATAATATACATTACTGTAAACTTGAATGCACAATATAATGTACATTACGGTAAACATGAATGCACATTATAATATACATTATGGCAAACATGAATGCACATTATAATATATATTACGGTAAACATGAATGCACATTATAATATACATAATGGTAAACATGAATGCACATTATAATATACATTACGGTAAACATGAATGCACATTATAATATACATTACTGTAAACTTGAATGCACAATATAATGTACATTACGGTAAACATGAATGCACAATAAAATGTATATTACGGTAAACTTAAATGTACATTATATGAAAGGCATTTAGGAGATTATCCACACTAGTTTTTCCCCGGCCTTAGTTTAAGGCCGGCCTTTATTTGTCCCCCCCCCCCCACCACTATCCACTATCAGAGGCCCGGCTTTTAATTGACTACCGGTTTTTATTTGAGGAATTACGGTAATCCATTCATCCAGAAAACAATCCACACATTAATCAACAGTGTCCATCATCTGGTCAGCTGTCATGCCTCTAAAGCTTTGCCGGGACGTACCATATGAGTCGTAGGGGTCGATGTTGGGGTTGGGGGTGTTCCAGCTCTGGATGGTAGCGTCCACGCCGCCGCTGAAGCACTGCTCGCCACTGGAGCTCATGGTGACGCACAGCACGGCGCCGCTGTGTAACACACACAGGGACGCACACTATGCTGGTTACACACACAGGGACACACTATGCTGGTTACACACACACACACACACACACACAGGGACACACACTATGCTTGTTACACACACAGGGACACACACTATGCTTGTTACACACACACAGGGACGCACACTATGCTTGTTACACACACACAGGGACGCACACTATGCTGGTTACACACACAGGGACACACTATGCTGGTTACACACACACACACACACACACACACACACAGGGACACACACTATGCTTGTTACACACACAGGGACACACACTATGCTTGTTACACACACACAGGGACGCACACTATGCTTGTTACACACACAGGGACACACACTATGCTTGTTACACACACAGGGACGCACACTATGCTTGTTACACACACACACAGGGACGCACACTATGCTTGTTACACACACACACAGGGACGCACACTATGCTTATTACACACACAGGGACGCACACTATGCTGGTTACACACACAGGGACGCACACTATGCTGGTTACACACACACAGGGACGCACACTATGCTTGTTACACACACAGGGACGCACACTATGCTGGTTACACACACAGGGACGCACACTATGCTTGTTACACACACAGGGACACACACTATGCTTGTTGCACACACAGGGACACACACTATGCTGGTTACACACACAGGGACGCACACTATGCTGGTTACACACACACACAGGGACACACACTATGCTGGTTACACACACACACACACACACACACACACACACACACAGGGACACACACTATGCTTGTTACACACACACAGGGACACACACTATGCTTGTTACACACACACACACAGGGACACACACTATGCTTGTTACACACACACACACAGGGACACACACTATGCTTGTTACACACACACACACAGGGACACACACTATGCTTGTTACACACACACAGGGACACACACTATGCTTGTTACACACACACACAGGGACACACACTATGCTTGTTACACACACAGGGACACACACTATGCTGGTTACACACACAGGGACACACACTATGCTGGTTACACACACAGGGACGCACACTATGCTTGTTACACACACAGGGACGCACACTATGCTTGTTACACACACAGGGACGCACACTATGCTTGTTACACACACAGGGCACACACTATGCTTGTTACACACACACACAGGGACACACACTGTGCTTGTTACACACACAGGGACGCACACTATGCTTGTTACACACACAGGGACGCACACTATGCTTGTTACACACACAGGGACACACACTAAGCTTGTTACACACACAGGGACACACACAGGGACACACACTATGCTTGTTACACACACAGGGACGCACACTATGCTTGTTACACACACAGGGCACACAGGGACACACACTGTGCTTGTTACACACACACACACACACACACACAGGGACACACACTGTGCTTGTTACACACACAGGGACGCACACTATGCTTGTTACACACACAGGGACGCACACTATGCCTGTTACACACACAGGGACACACACACTATGCTTGTTACACACACACACACAGGGACACACACTATGCTTGTTACACACACAGGGACGCACACTATGCTTGTTACACACACAGGGACACACACTATGCTTATTACACAAACAGGGACACACTATGCTTGTTACACAAACAGGGACACACACTGTGCGTGTTACACACACAGGGACACACACTATGCTTGTTACACACACACAGGGACACACACTATGCTTGTTACACACACAGGGACACACACTATGCTTGTTACACACACAGGGACGCACACTATGCTGGTTACACACACTATGCTTGTTACACACACAGGGACACACACTATCGTGAGATTCTGACAGGAACAGGATCCACCTGTGAGCTCTGAAGGTGTAGATGGGCTCCACGTCCAACGCTGCACACCTGGAGGACGAAAGGAAAGAAAATGACAATTAGAAAACGATCAGATTAAAGGTCCCATATCTATGGCTCCTTTCTAGGTTCATACCTGGACGGTATTTTGGGTTTCTACTACAACATGGTTACATGCTGTAATGTTCAAAAAAACTTTATTTCTCTCATACGGTCTGAATATACTCGTATTACTGTGGCATCGAGTAATGCTGCTCATTAACTATGCTCTTGTAGCCGAGCTGCACCAATCACATCGATGTATCTGATGACATTCAACACTACGTAATACTAACTTATTAACTTTAGTTTTACAGTTATTTTTGGAATTTATGGTCAATAAAGCTCATTTATAGGAAATTATACCTGATGTTTGAGTTAGAAAAGCAGAAATTAGGAATTATTGAGACTAAAATTAAAGGAATGGATGTTGATGATAATCACAGACTGGAATATGTCAACTTTTACTCTCAATACTATTTCAAAAACACTTCAATTTGGTTTCAAATGCTATAAAATTGAATAAGACGCCCCAAAATTAATGAAAGTAGAGATTTGTACTTGGCAAAGAGCGTTGTGTGGAATCAATCATGTTATTTTGGGGAATTAAAAAGAACATTGATATAGGACAACATGAGGACAACATGAGGACAACAGAGGACAACAGAGGACAACATGAGGACAACATGAGGACAACATGAAGACAACATGAGGACAACATGAGGACAACATGAGGGCAACATGAGGGCAACATGAGTACAACATGGGGACAACATGGGGACAACATGAGGACAACATGAGGACAACATGAGGGCAACATGAGGGCAACATGAAGGCAACATGAGGACAACATGAGGACAACATGTAGACAACACGAGGACAACATGAGGACAACACGAGGACAACACAAGGACAACACAAGGACAACACAAGGACAACACGAGGACAACGTGAGGACAACGTGAGGACAACGTGAGGACAACGTGAGGACAACATGAGGACAAAATGAGGACAAAATGAGGACAAAATGAGGACAACACGAGGACAACATGAGGACAACACGAGGACAACACGAGGACAACACAAGGACAACACAAGGACAACATGTAGACAACACGAGGACAACACGAGGACAACACAAGGACAACATGTAGACAACACAAGGACAACATGTAGACAACACGAGGACAACACAAGGACAACACGAGGACAACGTGAGGACAACGTGAGGACAACACGAGGACAACACAAAGACAACACAAGGACAACACAAGGACAACACGAGGACAACGTGAGGACAACGTGAGGACAACGTGAGGACAACGTGAGGACAACACAAGGACAACATGTAGACAACATGAGGACAAAATGAGGACAACATGAAGACAACATGAGGACAACATGAGGACAACATGTAGACAACATGAGGACAACATGAGGACAACATGAAGACAACATGAGGACAACACAAGGACAACACAAGGACAACATGTAGACAACATGAGGACAACATGAGGACAACACGAGGACAACACGAGGACAACACGAGGACAACACAAGGACAACATGTAGACAACGTGAGGACAACGTGAGGACAACGTGAGGACAACATGAAGACAACATGAGGGTTAAGAGGACTGTGTACGTTAAAACAAAGAGTTTAAGACTTAGACTAATATGTATATTTTGTGCTCTTGTTGTCCTGGCAACTGGCCTTTGTGCCTTCAACAATGGACACCAGACAGTGGTCTTGCCACTGAAATCCAACCCCCCACTGTCACTTTTTAGCAGCCACTTATTTTGCCTCATAAAAGGTCTCTATGAGCCGACTTGTGGACATTGTGCCTTCATCACGTGCTGTGGGGGTCCTATCCCGGGCTGGGACACATCCTACAGTCTGATGAAGGACTTATTGGACTTTAACTTATTGTTGCACCTTCAATAATGTAGCTGTCCTCAATGGAGGTCGTCCTGGACTCTCATCTGTGGTATTTCCTGCATCCACCGTGTGTGTGTGTGTGTGTGTGTGTGCGTGCGCGCGCATCAGTCGCGGGGAAACAGAGCAGCCCCCCCACTGCAGTGAGCCGACAGGATTGAAACAGCAGCAACTTTTAGCGGCTTTATAGTGAAAAAACGTTCCAGCGTACATTGATGTTAAAATGTCTCCATGTAGGAAGAACGTGTGTGTGTGTGTGTGTGTGTGTGTGTGTGTGTGTGTGTGTGTGTGCGTATGTGTGTGTGTGTGTGTTGGCAGGACGTCTCTCTGTACGGTGTGTTAATAAAATGTGAGATGTTCGAGTCACACACGTCTCATATCAGAAACAAGGAAATGAATTTGACCCGTTCTCACTCCTGATTGGTCAGTGGCTGCAGGTGGGACTGCTGGGATTGCGCAATAATGAAAATGCGATAGGGGGCCCAGGCTGTCAATCAATGTCTTCCAGTGATGCTGGCCCCTGATTGGTTCGGGCCCATAAGCAACTGCGTACTCTGCTTACCAATAGTTAAGCGTCTGAATCACTCGATTCTCATTGGCTACCAGCCATCGTGGCAGGTAGATTGACAGTGTTACCCGCCAATTGCAAAATTCACCTGCTTTTGGCGGGTGGGCGGGGCTTAATTTCAAGCCCTGCTCCGTACTATATGGGACCTTTAATACAGTTGATGTAAATGTACAGTTTGTGAATGAAAGATGTTAAAAGTCTGACTTCTTGGCGGGCGCCGTCTTCTGCAGGTTCCACAGTTTGAGGGTGTGGTCCTCGGAGGCGGTGACGAGGACGGGCTCCACCGGGTGGAAGGACAGACTCCGTACAGAGTCAAAGTGGCTCCGCAGGGTGAACTTTGGGTTCCAGGTCTTCCTCAGGGCGTCCTGGCTACTGGTGATCTACAAGGGGGGGAGGGAGGGAGGGGGGGAGGCAGGGATAGAGGAGGGAGGGGGGGGAGGCAGGGACAGGGAGAGAGGGAGGGACAGGAGGCAGGGACAAAGCGAGGGAGGGAGGGACAGAGGGATGGAGGAAAGGAGGTAGGGACAAAGGAAAGGAAGAAGGGACAGGGGAGGGACAGAAGGACAGAGGGATGGACGGAGAAAGGCAGGAAAGGAGGGAGAGATGGAGGGAGATGACTAGTAATACATGACTAATTTTACATGACTAGTAATACACTAGTAATACACTAGTTATACACTAGTAATACACTAGTAATAAACTAGTTATACACTAGTAATAAACTAGTTATACACTAGTAATAAACTAGTTATACACTAGTAATACACGACTAGTAATACACTAGTTATACATGACTAGTAATACACTAGTAATACACTAGTAATACATGACTAATTTTACATGACTAGTAATACACTAATAATACATGACTAGTAATACACTAGTTATACACTAGTTATACATGACTAGTAATACACTAGTAATACACTAGTAATACATGACTAATTTTACATGACTAGTAATACACTAATAATACATGACTAGTAATACACTAATAATACATGACTAGTAATACACTAGTTATACACTAGTAATACACTAGTAATACACTAGTAATACATGACTAGTAATACACTAGTAATACACTTGTAATACACTAGTAATATATGACTAGTAATACATGACTAGTAATACACTAGTAATACATGACTAGTAATACACTAGTAATACACTTGTTATACACTAGTAATACACGACTAGTTATACACTAGTAATACATGACTAGTAATACACTAGTTATACACTTGTTATACACTAGTAATACACGACTAGTTATACACTAGTAATACATGACTAGTAATACACTAGTTATACACTAGTTATACACTAGTTATACATGACTAGTAATACACTAGTAATACATGATGCAGGTGGTTTGACTCACGTCGTACGCCAGGCTCTCAGCCTCGTTAGCGACCGTCAGTCCGGCCAGTTCTCCCAGTCCCAGCTCGTTAGAAACCACCTCGTCCACCCGGCCCAGGATGAAGGACTTCCCCGACGACGGCAGGAAAGTCATCGCTTCTACGCACACAAAACCAGAAGCAGCCGGGTTAAGACAAACATTGACCGACAAAGACTGCTAAAGACTGACAAAGATTGCTAAAGACTAACACAGACTGACACAGAATGTTAAAGACTGACACAGACGGACACAGACGGACACAGACTGCTAAAGACTAACACAGACTGCTAAAGACTGACACAGACTGACACAGAATGCTAAAGACTGACAGACTGCTAAAGACTGACACAGACTGACACAGAATGCTAAAGACTGACAGACTGCTAAAGACTAACACAGACTGACACAGAATGCTAAAGACTGGTAAAGACTAAAACAGACTGCTAAAGACTGACAAAATGCTAAAGACTGACACAGAATGGTAAAGACTGACACAGATTGCTAAAGACTAACACAGACTGACACAGAATGCTAAAGACTGACAGAATGGTACAGACTGACACAGACTGCTAAAGACTAACACAGACTGACACAGAATGCTAAAGACTGCTAAAGACTGCTAAAGACTAAAACAGACTGCTAAAGACTGACAAAATGCTAAAGACTAACACAGACTGCTAAAGACTAACACAGACTGCTAAAGACTAACACAGACTGACACAGAATGCTAAAGACTGACAGACTGCTAAAGACTAACACAGACTGCTAAAGACTGACACAGACTGCTAAAGACTGACACAGACTGACACAGACTGCTAAAGACTGACACAGACTGACACAGACTGCTAAAGACTGACACAGACTGCTAAAGACTGACATAAAGACTGACACAGACTGACACAGACTGACATAGACTGCTAAAGACTGACACAGACTGCTAAAGACTGACAGACTGCTAAAGACTGACATAAAGACTGACACAGACTGACATAAAGACTGACACAGACTGACACAGACTGACATAGACTGCTAAAGACTAAAACAGACTGCTAAAGACTGACAGAATGCTAAAGACTGACACAGAATGGTAAAGACTGACACAGATTGCTAAAGACTAACACAGACTGACACAGAATGCTAAAGACTGACAGAATGGTAAAGACTGACATAGACTGTTAAAGACTGACAGACTGACACAGACTGCTAAAGACTGACACAGACTGCTAAAGACTGACACAGACTGCTAAAGACTGACATACAGACTGACACAGACTGCTAAAGACTAACACAGACTGCTAAAGACTGACACAGACTGCTAAAGACTGACACAGACTGCTAAAGACTAACACAGACTGCTAAAGACTGCTAAAAACTAACACAGACTGCTAAAGACTAACACAGACTGCTAAAGACTAACACAGACTGCTAAAGATTGCTAAAGACTGACACAGACTGCTAAAGACTGCTAAAGACTGCTAAAGACTGCTAAAGACTGACACAGACTGACACAGACTGATATGTAACACTGTTGTTTTTTTACATGTGCTAAATAAAGAGGAGACGGGCGGGTTACCGTCTTCCGGGCGTCCCAGCTCGTGGTCACTGAGCCTGGGGACCGCCGGGCGGGACGGGGGGGGGACGGGCGGCTGCATGGAGGGAAGCTCCTCGGCGTCCCGCAGGTTAGCCAGCATGTCCTGCAGCTTGGACCGGTTCGGTCCTGGAGGACGAAGAGACGGGGGACAAAAACCAGGGGAGGACATAGACATGGAGTCAGGAGGAAGAAGGGGACGGACGTAAGGAAAAGGAGTTTAAGGGAGAAAAGATGGATTATCTACTTATTTTACACACACACACACACACACACACACACACACACACACACACACACACACTTAATTACTTTACGATTTAATTACTTAATGAAATGTATGGGGTTACTTATTTTAACGTATTAATATACATATATACACATATACACATATATATGTACACATATATGGATGGATGGATGAGGAGAGAGAATAAGGAGAGAGGATGAGGATGAGATGAGAGGATGAGGATGAGATGAGAGGATCAGGATGAGAGGATGAGGATGAAATGAGAGGATGAGGAGAGAGGATGAAGATGAGAGGATGAGGATGAAATGAGAGGATGAGGAGAGAGGATGAAGATGAGAGGATGAGGATGAAATGAGAGGATGAGGAGAGAGGATGAGGATGAAATGAGAGGATGAGGAGAGAGGATGAAGATGAGAGGATGAGGATGAAATGAGAGGATGAGGGAGAGAGGATGAGGATGAAATGAGAGGATGAGGAGAGAGGATGAGGATGAAATGAGAGGATGAGGAGAGAGGATGAAGATGAGAGGATGAGGATGAAATGAGAGGATGAGGGAGAGAGGATGAGGATGAAATGAGAGGATGAGGATGAAATGAGAGGATGAGGAGAGAGGATTAGGATGAAATGAGAGGATGAGGAGAGAGGATGAAGATGAGAGGATGAGGATGAAATGAGAGGATGAGATGAGAGGATGAGGAGAGAGGATCAGGATGAGGACTTACTCTTCACCCCCTTCTTGCCCTTGCGTTCCTTCCTGTACTGCTCCTTGAGGTGGGCAATCAGTCCCTGGTCCACGTCCCAGGACAGTTCCCCCCCAGGGGTCGGATCATCCTTCTCTACGGGGGACAAAGGCGTAAACCTGAAATCTGTGTTGTTGGCTCCATTTACATCGCTACGCATTGTTTTATAATAGAGCCAATATAGATAGATAGATAATAGAGTCTTACACCTCATGTTTTGGGAAATTAAAAATAACATTGATATAGGACAACATGAGGACAACATGAGGACAACATGAGGACGAGATGAAGACAACATGAGGACGAGATGAAGACAACATGAGGGCAACACGAGGACAACATGAAGACAACATGAAGACAACATGAGGACAACATGAGGGCAACATGAGGACAACATGAGGGCGAGATGAGGACAACATGGGGACAACATGGGGACAACATGAGGACAACATGAGGACAACATGGGGACAACATGAGGACAACATGAGGACGAGATGAAGACAACATGAGGACGAGATGAGGACAACATGGGGACAACATGGGGACAACATGTGGGCAACATGTGGGCAACATGAGGACAACATGAGGACAACATGAAGACAACATGAGGACAACATGAGGACAACATGAGGACAACAAGAGGATGAGATGAG
>JABXJD010000410.1:17500-25000 GCA_013375575.1 Percina caprodes | reverse complement strand
GGTCCAAATATACAATTATACCTAAAGACATTTTTACCGCTTTCTCCGGTGTTGTTCTGATGTTACGGTCGATTATTTTCTGGCTATTTTTGACATTTTTGCTGTTTTTTTCCAACATTTTTGTCACTTTTCTCATTGTTCTTTAATAAAAAAAGAATTCTTATGTTATGTTGTTGTTGTTTTAATATTTAGATCCTACGTACGGGCGTCCCCCTTAGCGATCGGGTGAGAAGCTCAGTCCTCCAAGGGGGGGGGGTCGAAGTAGATCCGCCAGTTGAGGTGGTTCGGGGATCCGGTGAGGATGCCTCCTGGGGGCCTCCCTAGGGAGGTGGTCCAGGCACGTCCAGCTGGGAGGAGGCCTCGGTGAAGATCCAGGACTAGGTGGAGGGACGTCCAGCTGGGAGGAGGCCTCGGGGAAGACCCAGGACTAGGTGGAGGGACGTCCAGCTGGGAGGAGGCCTCGGTGAAGATCCAGGACTAGGTGGAGGGACGTCCAGCTGGGAGGAGGCCTCGAGGAAGACCCAAGACTAGGTGGAGGGACGTCCAGCTGGGAGGAGGCCTCGAGGAAGACCCAGGACTAGGTGGAGGGACGTCCAGCTGGGAGGAGGCCTCGGTGAAGATCCAGGACTAGGTGGAGGGACGTCCAGCTGGGAGGAGGCCTCGGAGAAGACCCAGGACTAGGTGGAGGGACGTCCAGCTGGGAGGAGGCCTCGGTGAAGATCCAGGACTAGGTGGAGGGACATCCAGCTGGGAGGAGGCCTCGGGGAAGACCCAGGACTAGGTGGAGGGATGTCCAGCTGGGAGGAGGCCTCGGAGAAGACCCAGGACTAGGTGGAGGGACGTCCAGCTGGGAGGAGGCCTCGGTGAAGATCCAGGACTAGGTGGAGGGACGTCCAGCTGGGAGGAGGCCTCGATGAAGATCCAGGACTAGGTGGAGGGACGTCCAGCTGGGAGGAGGCCTCGGGAAGACCCAGGACTAGGTGGAGGGACGTCCAGCTGGGAGGAGGCCTCGGAGAAGACCCAGGACTAGGTGGAGGGACGTCCAGCTGGGAGGAGGCCTCGGGGAAGACCCAGGACTAGGTGGAGGGACGTCCAGCTGGGAGGAGGCCTCGGAGAAGACCCAGGACTAGGTGGAGGGACGTCCAGCTGGGAGGAGGCCTCGGTGAAGATCCAGGACTAGGTGGAGGGACGTCCAGCTGGGAGGAGGCCTCGAGAAGACCCAGGACTAGGTGGAGGGACGTCCAGCTGGGAGGAGGCCTCGGGGAAGACCCAGGACTAGGTGGAGGGACGTCCAGCTGGGAGGAAGCCTCGGAGAAGATCCAGGACTAGGTGGAGGGACGTCCAGCTGGGAGGAGGCCTCGGAGAAGATCCAGGACTAGGTGGAGGGACGTCCAGCTGGGAGGAGGCCTCGAGGAAGACCCAAGACTAGGTGGAGGGACGTCCAGCTGGAAGGAGGCCTCGAGGAAGACCCAAGACTAGGTGGAGGGACGTCCAGCTGGGAGGAGGCCTCGAGGAAGACCCAAGACTAGGTGGAGGGACGTCCAGCTGGGAGGAGGCCTTGAGGAAGACCCAGGACTAGGTGGAGGGACGTCCAGCTGGGAGGAGGCCTCGAGGAAGACCCAGGACTAGGTGGAGGGACGTCCAGCTGGGAGGAGGCCTCGAGGAAGACCCAGGAATAGGTGGAGCGATGTCCAGCTGGGAGGAGGCCTCGGGGAAGACCCAGGACTAGGTGGAGGGACATGTGAATTTACATGTGAAAATATGTTGGCTCTATTCACGCTGAAATTATTGTTTTTTTAAATGGAGTCTGGTGGGTTTGGAGCCAGGGACCTCAGAGACGTTTCTGGTTCAACAGAAACGTCTCAAAGAGGTTTTAAAGGTCCATCTCTGCAGGGATCCATCCCATATAGAAAGATTGTTGTTCCATTCAGTCACTTAGACACAAAAACAGGAAAATAAGGTTGAAAAAACAACGGTATATTTAGCCTTTAAGTTTTAGTTTCAGCGGCATTTAGACATCTTCACGGGGTAAATCAGGCCGAGGAGAAAACTGGGTAACCCACTTCTTAAAAATTCATCATTCATTATGTCTTTTAGTAGAACGGGTCGGTGATCACACAGAGATGCAACCGGGACGCTTGGATCCATGAAACCTGCACAGAGAGAACGTCTAACTGGGGCTGCACGACGTGAGGATGCAGCTGTTACCAAGTCAGATGAGACTTTTTATGAAATTTAAAGGGCCCATATTATGAAAAAAAATATGGGCCCAGGATTTGGGGGGTTGTTTTGTGTCTCTGGTTTATGGATGTCCTCTGATCCGGTTTCTGGATGTCCTCTGATCTGGTTCCTGGATGTCCTCTGATCCGGTTCCTGGATGTCCTCTGATCCGGTTCCTGGATGTCCTCTGATCCGGTTCCTGGATGTCCTCTGATCCCGTTTCTGAGTGTCCTCTGATCCCGTTTCTGAGTGTCCTCTGATCCCGTTTCTGAGTGTCCTCTGATCCCGTTTCTGAGTGTCCTCTGATCCCGTTTCTGAGTGTCCTCTGATCCCGTTTCTAAATGTCCTCTGATCCCGTTTCTAAATGTCCTCTGATCCCGTTTCTAAATGTCCTCTGATCCCGTTTCTAAATGTCCTCTGATCCCGTTTCTGAGTGTCCTCTGATCCCGTTTCTGAGTGTCCTCTGATCCCGTTTCTGAGTGTCCTCCAATCCCGTTTCTGAGTGTCCTCCGATCCGGTTTCTGAGTGTCCTCCGATCCGGTTTCTGAATGTCCTCCGATCCGGTTTCTGATGTCCTCCGATTCAGTTTCTGAATGTCCTCTGATTCAGTTTCTGAATGTCCTCTGATTCAGTTTCTGAATGTCCTCTGATTCAGTTTCTGAATGTCCTCTGATTCAGTTTCTGAATGTCCTCTGATTCAGTTTCTAAATGTCCTCTGATTCAGTTTCTAAATGTCCTCTGATCCGGTTTCTAAATGTCCTCTGATCCGGTTTCTAAATGTCCTCTGATCCGGTTTCTGAATGTCCTCTGATCTGGTTTCTAAATGTCCTCTAATCTGGTTTCTAAATGTCCTCTGATCCGGTTCCTGGATGTCCTCTGATACAGTTTCTGAATGCCCTCTGATCTGGTTTCTGAGTGTCCTCTGTCTCCAGTCTCCGGGTGAGCTGTCCAACATCTGCACGGCTTTCTACGTCACTAGAGACGAGGTGGCTAACCGTAGCATGCTAGCTCGTTCTCAATGGAAAACACTGCTCCAACAGCCAGTAGTGGACCAGAATCTCCAAAAGAACTACTTCCTGTCCCTATTCTACTTCCTGTCCCTATTCTACTTCCTGTCCCTATTCTACTTCCTGTCCCTGTTGTGCAAGTATTCCACAAAACATTAGACATTATAGATATATGTCTAATGTCTATATAGACATTTTTTAAAGAGGTCAAATTTGACCCGAGGACAACAGGAGGGTTAAAAGTGAGTCTTAAGGTGTCCTCCACAGACTCAGTCTGTCTATATATCGCCTGCTGACTAGAAAGATATCATCATCATCATCATCATCATCATCATCATCCTCATCATTATTTTGATTATTATTATGTCTCAGGGTCAGTGTCAGTCGATACGACCCCTTCGCTGACGTCGTATTACCAATGCAGAAATATAAGAGAGAGCAAGAGAGATGGGAGAGAGATGGGAGAGAGATGGGAGAGAGAGAGATGGGAGAGAGATGGGAGAGAGAGAGATGGGAGAGAGATGGGAGAGAGAGATGGGAGAGAGATGGGAGAGAGAGAGATGGGAGAGAGAGAGATGGGAGAGAGAGAGATGGGAGAGAGCAAGAGAGATGAGAGAGAGATGGGAGAGAGAGATGGGAGAGAGAGAGATGGGAGAGAGAGATGGGAGAGAGAGAGATGGGAAAGAGAGAGATGGGAGAGAGATGGGAGAGAGAGAGATGGGAGAGAGAGAGATGGGAGAGAGCAAGAGAGATGGGAGAGAGCAAGAGAGATGGGAGAGAGATGGGAGAGAGAGAGATGGGAGAGAGATGGGAGAGATGGGAGAGAGATGGGAGAGAGAGAGATGGGAGAGAGATGGGAGAGAGAGATGGGAGAGAGCAGAGAGATGGGAGAGAGATGGGAGAGAGATGGGAGAGAGAGAGATGGGAGAGAGAAAGATGGGAAAGAGAGAGATGGGAGAGAGAGAGAGATGGGAGAGAGATGGGAGAGAGAGAGATGGGAGAGAGAGAGATGGGAGAGAGCAAGAGAGATGGGAGAGAGATGGGAGAGAGAGAGATGGGAGAGAGCAAGAGAGATGAGAGAGAGATGGGAGAGAGAGAGATGGGAGAGAGAGAGATGGGAGAGAGAGAGATGGGAGAGAGAGAGATGGGAGAGAGAGAGATGGGAGAGAGATGGGAGAGAGAGAGAAGAGAGAGAGAGATGGGAGAGAGAGAGAGATGGGAGAGAGCAAGAGAGATGGGAGAGATGGGAGAGAGAGAGATGGGAGAGAGATGGGAGAGATGGGAGAGAGATGGGAGAGAGAGAGATGGGAGAGAGATGGGAGAGAGAGAGATGGGAGAGAGCAAGAGAGATGGGAGAGAGATGGGAGAGATGGGAGAGAGAGAGATGGGAGAGAGAGAGAGAAAGAGATGGGAGAGAGAGAGATGGGAGAGAGAGATGGGAGAGATGGGAGAGAGATGGGAGAGAGAGATGGGAGCAAGAGAGATGGAGAGAGATGGGAGAGAGAGAGATGGGAGAGAGCAGAGATGGGAGAGAGATGGGAGAGAGAGATGGGAGAGAGAAAGATGGAGAGAGAGATGGAGAGAGAGAGATGGGAGAGAGATGGAGAGAGAGATGGGAGAGAGAGAGATGGGAGAGAGAGAGATGGGAGAGAGCAAGAGAGATGGGAGAGAGATGGGAGAGAGAGAGATGGGAGAGAGCAAGAGAGATGGGAGAGAGATGGGAGAGAGAGAGATGGGAGAGAGAGATGGAGAGAGAGAGATGGGAGAGAGCAGAGAGATGGGAGAGAGGGGAGAGAGAGAGATGGGAGAGAGAGAGATGGGAGAGAGAGAGATGGGAGAGAGCAAGAGAGATGGGAGAGAGATGGGAGAGAGAGAGATGGGAAAGAGAGAGATGGGAGAGAGAGAGATGGGAGAGAGCGAGAGAGATGGGAGAGAGATGGGAGAGAGAGAGATGGGAGAGAGAGAGATGGGAGAGAGCGAGAGAGATGGGAGAGAGAGAGATGAGAGAGAGAGAGATGGGAGAGAGAGATATGGGAGAGAGAGAGATGGGAGAGAGCGAGAGAGATGAGAGAGAGAGAGATGGGAGAGAGCGAGAGAGATGAGAGAGAGAGAGATGGGAGAGATGGGAGAGAGAGAGATGGGAGAGAGATGGAGTGGGGGGGATCAGCAAAAAAAATCAACACTTTTTTGCTTTTTATCAATTTTATTTTTAACTTTTTCTTACGTTTTTGTCCCTTTTTTACGTTTAACACTACGTAACACTAACTTATTAACTTTAGTTTTACAGTTATTTTTGGAATTTATGGTCAATAAACCTCATTTATAGGAAATTATACCTAATGTTTGAGTTAGAAAAGCAGAAATTAGGAATTATTGAGACTAAAATTAAAGGAATGGATGTTGATGATAATCACAGACTGGAATATGTCAACTTTTACTCTCAATACTATTTCAAGTAATTAGACTGTGTCTATGTTAATGTTAACTAGCATGTTACTTAGCAGTAATTAGCCTGTGTCTATGTTAATGTTAACTAGCATGTAAGTTAGCAGGAATTAGCCTGTGCCTATGTTAATGTTAACTAGCATGTTACTTAGCAGTAATTAGCCTGTGTCTATGTTAATGTTAACTAGCATGTAAGTTAGCAGGAATTAGCCTGAGCCTATGTTAATGTTAACTAGCATGTTAGTTAGCAGGAATTAGCCTGAGCCTATGTTAATGTTAACTAGCATGTTAGTTAGCAGTAATTAGCCTGAGCCTATGTTAATGTTAACTAGCATGTTAGTTAGCAGGAATTAGCCTGAGCCTATGTTAATGTTAACTAGCATGTTAGTTAGCAGGAATTAGCCTGAGTCTATGTTAATGTTAATGGAAAACCAAAAAAGGCGAGTAGATGCCATTCAGTGGAAAAACGCCATTAATGGTCAGTTGTTTGTTCATTTAGGAAAATAAATACAATGTTTTATGATAATAAAGAGGCGGGTCTGCTTTTTAAGCTGTGTGGTTGTGTTATTATTATCAGGGTCACGTGACAGTGATATAACCAAAAGATGTATCCTGGGATTCATTAAAATTTCGTTGCAAAAGTAATTCACAAATAAGTATTTTTACATTTGACTGAAAGAGGAAATTATATCGTTAATCGGATTTATTTCTGATTTATTTCCCAAAACACACCGAACAGCACGCCCACGCTTCCGGTCTCTGCTAGATCACGCATCACCTGGAAATACAACCCCGTGCGTCCGTTATCGGACAACTAGCTGCTACACGTCGGTGTATGGACACGATCCAGTCTGATGCCCCCCCCACCCCCTTGGTGTCAGGCTCGGGGCTCTGGGTGATCCGGATTGTTTTTGGTCTGATCATTAAAACGATTGTGAAAGTGAGACAAAGGGAGAATGTCAACACTGGCAATTAGCTGCATGTCCGATAATGGATCTCATAAGCAGGGTTTTCTGCGCTGCACAGGTAATCGACCATATTATACAATCAATAAAACGACGTAGGTCGGCTGATATGTAATAATTATGAATGTGAAAGTTATCATTATTGTCATACAAGTATTCACAGTCGACACGTTACAAACTGTACAGTCTCAACCACACAGCTAACCTGGTTAGCAGGTAGCGCAGATGCGTCCTCAGTAAAGTCATTGCACGAAACCGTCATTTAAATATTGCGCAAGTCTATGTCGTCTTGCTTGACATTGACACACATACCTCAGGTACAGTATTTAATACATTTTCTGGATCCAGGAGGGCTCGTCCTTTAATTCGGCATCACAATCATCAGCAAAGTAGCCCGTATAGCAACAGAACTTTACATTTCTTTAACAATGTACGTCATTCCGTGGACAGACCAACGCACAACGCTGAAGCGGTAGTAAACAGTGAGAAGCATCCCTAAAAGTATCAATGTTGCAGGAAAAAACGTGTTGGAACAGGATTACACTGGTCCCGAATCCAATAAAAGGTCTTCCCCACTCAAACTAACCAATTATTGTTACTTTCCTGGCGATATTTATTAGCCGATACGCAATTAGACATTTAATTGCCACATTCTTCAATGCGCTTTGGTGCAACAATTTCACCATTCAGTGCGAAGAATCGCTAGCGAACAAAACAATGCCAGACATTGACACCTCACCGACCGAGGCTGCTTACCTGCAGCTCGGCCCGCTCCACATCCCAGTGCGACCTTTCCACCTCGTAGCGGGCCCACTCATGCTGGAGAAAGTGTAAAATCCCCGGGACGTTGTACTGAGCCCTGG
>JABXJD010000410.1:5000-15000 GCA_013375575.1 Percina caprodes | reverse complement strand
TGTGTGTGTGTGTGTGTGTGTGTGTGTGTGTGTGTGTGTGTGTGTGTGTGTGTGTGTGTGTGTGTGTGTGTGTGTGTGTGTGT
The DNA here is from genome assembly GCA_013375575.1 of Percina caprodes. Taxonomy (NCBI): domain Eukaryota; kingdom Metazoa; phylum Chordata; class Actinopteri; order Perciformes; family Percidae; genus Percina; species Percina caprodes. Next base: position 14,917 of record JABXJD010000410.1, on the reverse strand, counting down.
GTGTGTGTGTGTGTGTGTGTGTGTGTGTGTGTGTGTGTGTGTGTGTGTGTGTGTGTGTGTGTGTGTGTGTGTGTGTGTGTGTGTGTGTGTGTGTGTGTGTGTGTGTGTGTGTGTGTGTGTGTGTGTGTGTGTGTGTGTGTGTGTGTGTGTGTGTGTGTGTGTGTGTGTGTGTGTGTGTGTGTGTGTGTGTGTGTGTGTGTGTGTGTGTGTGTGTGTGTGTGTGTGTGTGTGTGTGCGTGGGCGTGGCGGCGGGCGGGGCGCGTGTGGATCATTTTCTGATATAGTGACTTTATTCTTGTAATAACCAATTATAACTTTATTTTTCTTAATATCCTGACTCCCCCAGATCTCAGACCCCCAGATCTCAGACCCCAGATCTCAGATGGAGGAGTTGTATTGTCTGTTATAAGTTTTGAACATGAGCAGAAATCTTGCTCCAACATCTGAATATTACAGTTCAGGAGTTAGTTTATTAATTAAAATGAATAATGAGTCATTGAGGGGAATAATTGTCATTTGCACATTGAACAGTCTTGTTGTCCTCGGGTCCAATGGGGTTCTCGGGTCCAATGAGGTTCTTGGGTCATATGTGGTCCTCAGGTCCAATGGGGTCCTCTGGTCCAATGAGGTTCTCGGGTCTTATGGGGTCCTCTGGTCCAATGAATCAGAACTATGTCAAAAGAACGTTGAAGAAAAACTACAAATAAGGAAAAAACTGCTGAAAGTGACCAAAAAAATGACTAAACTTTAGAAAAAGTGACTTTTTCTAACATAATATAAAAAATGTTAAAAAACAAAATGTAATTTATTTTGTCTTTTTGACATTTAATTGTGAAGATATTGGGGCGTCCTGTGGGTCGCCCCGTGTCGGCTGCAGCGCCCCCCCCACATCTCTCTCCCCCCTTTCATGTCGGTCTAAAAACGAAAAAAAAGTCTTTAAAAAAACAAAACATCAAAAGTGACAAATGTTGAAGAAAAACTTCAATGAAGGAAAAATGCTGAAAAAGTGATTATTTATTTGTTTTTAATTTTATTTTTACTAAAACATAATTAAATTTTTTTTTTAATTGACTGAAACATATTTTTTTGACATTTAATTGTTAAATTTTTTATAACATGAATTAAAAAATGTCAAAGTGTCAAAGAACAAGAAGAACGACACACACACACACACACACACACACACACACACACACACACACACACACACACACACACAGGTTATAATGTGGTGTCTGTCTTCTAACGGATGTCCCAGGTGATAATTGAACGCTACGCGAGGGAGAAGTATCTTCCTCCGCTGGATAAGACGAAGTTCCTGGTGCCGCATGAACTCACCATGACTCAGTTCGTTACCATCATCAGGTAACGGTCCTCTCGCCACCGTGATTTATGCTCCTCTTCTGGGCTCTGGGCTCCTCTTCTGGGCTCTGGGCTCCTCTTCTGGGCTCTGGGCTCCTCTTCTGGGCTTTGGGCTCCTGCTCTGGGCTCCTCTTCTGGGCTCTGGGCTCCTCTTCTGGGCTTTAGGCACCCCTTCTGGGCTTCAGGCACCCCTTCTGGAAGGGGAAGCTGCTGCCAGTGTATTATTGTAAATACGGTAATTTACTGGGAAGCTGCTGCTGTATTACAGTAATTATGGTAATTTACTGGTGAAGCTGCTGGTGTATTACAGTAATTATGGTAATTTACTGGTGAAGCTGCTGCCGGTGTATTACTGTAATTACGGTAATTTACTGGCGAAGCTGCTGCTGGTGTATTACTGTAATTACGGTAATTTTCTGGTGAAGCTGCTGCCGGTGTATTACAACAATTACGGTAATTTACTGGTGAAGCTGCTGCTGGTGTATTACTGTAATTACGGTAATTTTCTGGTGAAGATGCTGCCGGTGTATTACTGTAATTACGGTAATTTACTGGTGAAGCTGCTGCCGGTGTATTACTGTAATTACAGTAAATTTGCAGTGTGGGTACACAACAATTTCCGTAATTACAGCGTTAGGCTGACCAGCTGCCCGGTCTTTGTTTTATTGTCAGTTGGTGCAGGAAATGAGTTTGACACGGAAATGTTTAGGTTGCCCCCTCCACTCCCCCTCCACTGTTGAAACATATTGACAAATGTCAGAAAAAGCGCCAAAAAATAAACTTATATCGAAAGGCAACAAACTTTTTTTTAATAGATAATTTTAATTTAATTTTTAATTTAATTTAATTTAAATTTAAATTTTAATTTAATTTTTAATTTAATTTTTAATTTAATTTTTAATTTAAATTTAAATTTAAATTTAAATTTAAATTTAAATTTAAATTTTAATTTTAATTTTAATTTTAATTTTAATTTTAATTTTAATTTTAATTTAATTTAATACATTTTAATTTAATTTTTAATTTAAATACATTTTAATTTAATAAATTTGTATTTAATTTTTAATTTAATACATTTTAATTTAATTTAATACATTTTAATTTAATTTAATACATTTTAATTTAATTTTTAATTTAATTTTTAATTTAAATACATTTGTATTTAATTTTTAATTTAATACATTTTAATTTCATTAATTTTTTTATAATCTAGACGTAGAAAAATGCCAAACGTCTCTCAGAAAGTTGAAGATTTTGAGTCTTGGGTTCCTGAGTCGTCTCCATGACAACTCAGCAGAAATGGACGTCTCTGACTCATCGAGTGTCTCGTGAGACGAGACGTCTCGACTTCTCCAATAAATCAATCGGTTTGAGAGACTTTGAGTTTTCTGGACTTCAGAGACGCCGTGCGCTCCGTGTGAAGTCGGATTTGGTCACGTGGCGACGTTGCAGAACAGCTGTTTTCTCCTCGTCGTGGCAACCATCGCGTTGTATATTTGTTTCTCTGCCTCGAAATTTCGACATTTTATTTTTTAAAGTTTTTGTCAATTTTATTCTATTTTTTTTTATCACTTTATTCCCTTTTTTTGGTGATTTTTCTGTTCTTTTTTGTGTACATTTATTTTTAAATTTTATTTTTAAATTAATAAATTAGATTTATTTTTACATTTATTTTGAGTCACTTTTTTGAGATTTTTTTTCTTTTTATACCTTTAACATTTTTCTGCATTTTTAAATTTTTTTATTTTAGCATCTTTTTCCAACATTACATTTTCACTTTTTCACATGACTTTTAACTCTATTTTCAGTCACTTGTTGTTATTTTTTTCATAGTTCTGATAGAGAAAGATTTTGTGAATGGGTCCGGTTCCTTTCCACCACTGCGTGTATAACGGTCTGCTTCCTTAATCTCCGTCCGCACGCCATTACTCAACTTAAAGTTAAACGTTTGAGTCTGCATACTCACATTCTTGCCAAAATGAACCCAATAAATGGTAAAAAGCCTGTAATTCTGAATGGACCCTGGACGCAGCGGAGGGTGTAAATACAATAGTCGATGTTAAATCTGCAGGTATGTGAAGCCGCTGAACGTTTGCAGGACGTCCCTTCTTAAAGGGTAACAATCGTCTTTTTCAACCTGGACCTTATGTTGCTGTGTTTGTGTCTGAGTGACTGATGGGAACAACAATTTTTGACATTGGTTCATTATTAAGAGAGATTGCTGCAGTCGGCAATGGAGAAACGAGCTGCAATGTAAGTTAAAGTGACTGTCCAGCTTGTATTTACCTTCATTAAAATGCTCATTTTGCTGCTGACAGACTCAGATTAATATTCTACGTGTCTGAGTACATTATGGGATGAATTTCTAAGGAGGTCGACCTTTCTGTTAAAGAGGAAGATCCTGTTTTGAAACATAAAAACACCCGCGAAATTGCGTTTGCTAAACCCACCAGACTCCATGTGAATAAACAGCAATTTTAGCATCTTACAATACACTTGATTCAAAGTCGACAGAAACAAAAGTACAATTTTAAAAAGCCGGTTTTTGGGACGTCTTTCCACTTTTCAACCATCACAATTCTAGTTTTGTTGAAATAAATAGTTCACCCATTTACATGTGGAGATATGCTGTGCTATACACGCTAAAAGTAGTGATTATTTACATGGAGTCTGGTGGAGATATGCTGCTCTATACACGCTAAAAGTAGTGATTATTTACATGGAGTCTGGTGGAGATATGCTGCTCTATACACGCTAAAAGTAGTGATTATTTACATGGAGTCTGGTGGAGATATGCTGCTCTATACACGCTAAAAGTAGTGATTATTTACATGGAGTCTGGTGGAGATATGCTGCTCTATACACACTAAAAGTAGTGATTATTTACATGGAGTCTGGTGGAGATATGCTGCTCTATACACGCTAAAAGTAGTGATTATTTACATGGAGTCTGGTGGAGATATGCTGCTCTACACATGCTAAAAGTAGTGATTATTTACATGGAGTCTGGTGGAGATATGCTGCTCTATACACGCTAAAAGTAGTGATTATTTACATCTCTCCTCTCACTGTCTGTCCCCCAGGAACAGGATGGCCCTGCTGCCGTCGCAGGCCTTCTACCTGCTGATTAACGGCGGCGGGATGGCCAGCATGTCCCTGACCATGGCGCAGGTCTACAAAGACCACCAGGACGAGGACGGCTTCCTGTACATGACGTACGCCTCACAGGAGATGTTCGGCCGCTGACAACCGTGCACGCTGACCACCCGCCGTGCACGCTCACCGCCGTGCACGCCGCCTTAGCCTTCATGCTGTAAATAGAAAATATTTTATATGTATTGTAAAGATGTGATTTAAGATGTAGAGCCAATAAATCTTATATAAGACGTGACGGTGCCGTGTGGTTCATCTTCATCTGATTCATCTCCGCCTGAGTCGAGGCCTTTTACATGAAGATCGTCTATGATGAACTTTATTTTAGGGTTAGGGAAACTTCAATAAGGGCCACAACAGACTAACAACCAGAGCCCGACATGTTGAGTGTATTTGCTTTTATTTGCGAGAGAAGTCACATATCTTGACTATTACTGCAACAGAAAAGTCCCCTAGTCGTCATAGAAACGATCCTAAAAAAGGTTGCAGAAGCGTGTGAAATAACGCAGCAAAAATCACCCAAAAAGTGATAAAAACATTGAAAAAGCGGCAAAAGTTAAAGGAAAAAGCCGTGACAAACTTGAGAAAAAGCGATTGTGTTCATTACTATTCATGAGCTGGGTAAAGGATTCTGATAGCTGGGCTCTCATTGGCTAGCTGTTAGCCAATCAGAGTCAAGCAGCTTATCTGGTTGAATATTACTGAGAACTGGTCCAAATGGAGTTGAGTCTTCCTGCAGCTTTCTATACCACGCGTAGAACGGCTGGAAACAAGGTAACCATGGTAACAAAGTTAGTCCATGGTAGGACTTCAGACATTACCACAAAGTCATGAGATACGGGGGGGAGGGGAGGGGGGGACTCTTATAAGGTCCCATGACATGGTGCTCTTTGGGTGCTTTTATATAGACCTCAGTGGTCCCCTAATACTGTATCTGAAGTCTCTTTTATATAGACCTTAGTGGTCCCCTAATACTGTATCTGAAGTCTCTTTTATATAGACCTTAGTGGTCCCCCTAATACTGTATCTGAAGTCTCTTTTATATAGACCTTAGTGGTCCCCCTAATACTGGATCTGAAGTCTCTTTTATATAGACCTTAGTGGTCCCCTAATACTGTATCTGAAGTCTCTTTTATATAGACCTTAGTGGTCCCCTAATACTGTATCTGAAGTCTCTTTATATAGACCTTAGTGGTCCCCTAATACTGTATCTGAAGTCTCTTTATATAGACCTTAGTGGTCCCTAATACTGTATCTGAAGTCTCTTTATATAGACCTTAGTGGTCCCTAATCCTGGATCTGAATCATATTAATGTTAAAGAACCTCATAAAGTGACATTTTCAGCCCATGGGGGCTCTTTAGGGGCCGGATTTGGTTTGCGGGCCTCGGGGTAGACACGTGTGGGTTAGGGCAGTAAATTGACCCCCACCCACCAGATGTGGGTAACGTTAGGATCCTGCGTCTCTGTGAATCTGCAGAAACGTTGCCAGATTGGTCTGTTTTCTGTGAGAAAGTTGTGTGGTTGTTTGGCTTGAAAACGTCATCTTTGGCATCTCTGGCAACACTTGTTGGACTAATCCTACATTTCCCATGAGCACTTGAGTCGTGACATGTCTTGCAACGTGGAAGCCAAAAATACCAATTCTGGCATTTTTGACCCATTTAATCAAGCATTTCAATAACTTCTTACATTAAAATCCTGTAAGACACCACCAGGGGGCAGCAGAGATCCATCAGCTCATTCTGTCTCTCTCTCTCTGTCTCTCTCTCTCTCTCTCTCTGTCTCTCTCTCTCTCTCTCTCTCTGTCTCTCTCTGTCTCTCTCTGTCTCTCTCTCTCTCTCTCTCTCTCTGTCTCTCTCTGTCTCTCTCTCTCTCTCTCTCTCTCTGTCCGTCCCTCTCTCTCTGTCTGTCTCTTTCTTTCTGTCTGTCTCTCTCTCCGTCCCTCTCTCCCTCTTAATCTCTCTCCATCTTGGTCTCTATCCCTCCCTTTCTCTATCTGTCCCTCTCTCCTTCTCTCACTCTCTCTCTCTCTCTCCCTCTCTCCCTCTGTCTCTCTCTCTCTCTCTCTCTGTCTCTCTCTCTCTCTCTCTCCCTCTCTCTCTCTCTCTCTCTGTCTCTCTCTCTCTCTCTCTGTCTCTCTCTCTCTCCCTCTGTCTCTCGCTCTGTCTCTCTCTCTCTCTCTCCCTCTGTCTCTCGCTCTGTCTCTCTCACCCTCTCTCTCTCTCTCCATCTTGGTGTCTCTCTCTCTCTCTCTCTCTCTCTCTCTCTCTCTGTCTCTCTCTCTCTCTCTCTCTCTCTCTCTCTCTCTCTCTCTGTCTCTCTCTCTCTCTCTCTCCCTCTGTCTCTCGCTCTGTCTCTCCCTCTCTCTCTCTCTCCATCTTGGTGTCTCTCTCTCTCTCTCTCTCTCTCTCTCTCTCTCTATATATATATATATATATTGAATATTGAAGTCCAATCTCAAAGCGGTGGACTGATGAAGTCCTTCCATCTCTCTAGATGTCCTCGGTCGTCATTCAGACCTTTCTGTCTCTCTCTCGTTCTTTTAGAGAGAAACAGACGTCTGGATCTTAGTTTTTGCTCCATTAGCTGTAACTGAACTTCTTTAAAACCTGATTACGTCCCCTGAGTCTCCAGCAGCTGTCTCCCCGAGGAGGGACCCCGAGTCTCATCAGTCTGACATACAGCCTTTTACCTTTCAACGGGTATGGAAGGCCACGTAGGTCAAAATTCAAGAGAAACGCTGCCATGCGTACGTTGTTCGTTCAAGCCGTGATTACGACTCATATTAAAGATTACAGCGGTGGCATCCCCGGCTACAGTTGATTTAAAAAAAGGAATAAAAAAAACATGTTTTGGAAATTGATCTTAATGTCTTAATTCAAAACATTTAGGAAAATCCAACCTTTTAACCTTCATGTTGTCTCCATGTTGTCCTCATGTTGTCCTCATGTTGTCCCCATGTTGTCCTCATGTTGTCCTCATGTTGTCCCCATGTTGTCCTCATGTTGTCCCCATGTTGTCCTCATGTTGTCCTCATGTTGTCCCCATGTTGTCCTCATGTTGTCCTATATCAATGTTCTTTTTAATTCCCCAAAATAACATGATTGATTCCACACAACGCTCTTTGCCAAGTACAAATCTCTACTTTCATTCATTTTGGGGCGTCTTATTCAATTTTATAGCATTTTAAACCAAATTGAAGTGTTTTTGAAATAGTATTGAGAGTAAAAGTTGACATATTCCAGTCTGTGATTATCATCAACATCCATTCCTTTAATTTTAGTCTCAATAATTCCTAATTTCTGCTTTTCTAACTCAAACATTAGGTATAATTTCCTATAAATGAGGTTTATTGACCATAAATTCTAAAAATAACTTTAAATCTAACGTTAATAAATTAGTGTTACATAGTGTTAAAAACGGCAAAAAGTGAAAAATGGGTCAAAAGTGTGGAAAAAAGGGACAAAAACGTAAGAAAAAGTTAAAAACATAGATTAAAAAGCCTCAACAAAAGATTTTCAATTTTGACGGGAAGACAACACGAGGGTTAAAATCAAAGACAGTGTCAAGCAGGTTCCTTATCAACACATCATCCAGCATTCATTCATTCAAACCTTTATTTAACCAGGATAAAAAAAACTCCTAAAAAAATACAAAGACACACTTTTGCTCATATTCAAACAACAATGTTATCATAAAAAACCTGGGTCCTACATCCACACTAGAAAATTCTGCAGATATTTTAACAGTGTGCCTACTACTTGGTGCACATTCTAATATCAATAAAACTAAAAATAATAAGTATTACGTGTCTTAACCCTTCAGAGACCCATTTAAATCTGTTTAAGACCTTTCTGTTTCCCAGAAACAGCTATAACGTAGCTAGTGCTTAACCAATCCAATCCAATCCAATCCACTTTATTTATATAGCACGATTTTAACAAACACAAGGTTTCCAAAGTGCTGCACAAAAAGATAATACAAAATAAATAAATAGATAACACAATACAAGCACAATAATAAAAAATATATATATGGACATATATATATATATATGCACATATATAAGGTACAATAAAATAAATACAATAAAATGCACTGACGGCATATGGTAAAGGTATACACATAAGATCATTACTCTACCTGGTGTTAAAAGCCAAAGAAAAGAGGTGGGTTTTAAGAAGAGTTTTAAAATGAGACAGAGAGGAGGCCGGTCTAACGTGCAGGGGCAGTCCATTCCAAAGTTTTGGAGCTGCAACGGCAAACGCACGGTCCCCCCTGAGCTTAAGCCTAGTTTTAGGCACTGTCAGGAGCAGCTGGTCAGCTGACCTGAGGGATCGCCTGGGGGTGTAAGGGTGCAGCAGCTCAGAGAGGTAACGGGGGGCAAGGCCATTCAAGGCTTTAAAAGTAAATAAAAGAATTTTAAAATGAATCCTAAAATGGACAGGCAGCCAGTGGAGTGAAGCTAAAATAGGTGAAATGTGCTCATTCTTGCTTGTGCCTGTTAAAGACGTGCAGCAGCATTTTGTACAAGTTGAAGACGAGCAATGGAGGACCCACTAGCCCCCATATAAAGTGCATTACAGTAATCCAGCCGAGTGGTCAAAAGGCGTGGATCACTATCTCAAAGTGTTGTCTCTGGAGGACTGGTTTGATCTTTGCTAGCTGCCTTAACTGGAAAAAGCTAGACCTCACCACAGCTTTAATCTGGCTGTCAAATTTAAGGTCTGAGTCCACTTTTACACCCAAATTTTTTACAATTGGCTTGCGATACTGTGCCAAAGAACCCAGATCAACTTGGGAGGAGGTCAGAGAAGTCCCACCAAAGACCATGACTTCGGTCTTTTTTTATTAAAATTTAGAAAATTTAAGGACATCCAAGCCTTAATGTCCTGTAAACATTGTAGCAGTGGGTTAACATTGTTGGAATCAGATTTTTTAAGGGGGACAACCAACCAGACTCCATTTAAAAAACAGTCCTTTTAGCGTGTATAAAGCCGACATTGAAGAGTCTCATGATAGGTGTGTGTGTCAGAACTTGTTGCTGTGGTTTTTTGGCAATTTCGTGAAAACCATGCAGCAAATCTCTTTGAAAAGTCATAGCCCACCATTCCCGATCATTACACACGTTTTGATGTATTGTGTGTGCGCGTGTTGGCAACGCTCCGGGACTAGTAGCGGGATGAAAAACAGGCGGAATAATAACTAGAACATTTTGCAAATATTTTAACAGTATGCCTACTACTTGGTGCACATCCTAATATCTATAAAACTAAAAATAATAAGTGTTAAGTGTCTTATCTCTTCAGAAATAGACATATTTATAACATATTTAAGACCTTTCTGTTTCCCAGAAACAGCTATAACGTAGCTAGCGCTTAACCAACCAGACTCCATTTA
>JABXJD010000177.1:1265000-1276925 GCA_013375575.1 Percina caprodes | reverse complement strand
TATGCCCCTGTATTTTAACATAGGGGGTGTATACTTATGCCCCCTGTATTTTAACATAGGGGTGTATACTTATGCCCCTGTATTTTAACATAGGGGGTGTATACTTATGCCCCTGTATTTTAACATAGGGGTGTATACTGCCCTGTATTTTAACATAGGGGGTGTAAACTTATGCCCTGTATTTTAACATAGGGGGTGTATACTTATGCCCCTGTATTTTAACATTAGGAGGTGTATGCATATGCCCCTGTATTTTAACATAGGGGTGTAAACTATGCCCCTGTATTTTAACATTAGGGGGTGTATACTTATGCCCCTGTATTTTAACATAGGGATATTGTATCTATGCCCCTGTATTTTAACATAGGGGGTGTATACTTATATCTCCCTGTATTTTAACATAGGGGGTGTATGCTTATGCCCTGTATTTTAACATGGGGGTGTATACTTATGCCCTGTATTTTAACATAGGGGGTGTATAACTTCTGCCCCCTGGAAAGATGGAAGTGGGGTTCGTTTTTTTATCATCAGGTTATAATTCATGTTAAAAATCACTATGGAAACAACACATAAGTGTCATATCAGAATAATGTTCTGAGTCAGGAATACATGTTTATCTCAGGAAATAAGGTAAGGTGCTGATTTCAGGTAGAAAACATGGAACTGGACGTCCCTCCACCTAGTCCGGGTCTTCCCCAGACCTCCTCCCAGCAGGACCCTCCACCTAGTCCGGGTCTTCCCTAGACCTCCTCCCAGCTGGGTCCCTCCACCTGAGCTTCTCACTCTCGATTTCTAGGGAGATGCCATATCATAATAAATAAATATGTATATTAAAATATATATATATATATATAAATACTACAATCCAACATGGCTGGAAAAATAAACTGTTGAAAACTTCAGTCTTTTATCACTTTTTGACACTCTGACTTCTTTTCCCAACATACTAATATATATACTATACTTTTTTTTTGACATACTATACTATGATTTTTTTTTGACATACTATACTATGATTTTTTTTTGACATACTATACTATGATTTTTTTCGACATACTATACTATGATTTTTTGACATACTATGATTTTTTCGACATACTATGATTTTATTCGACATACTAAGATTTTTTAGACACTACTATGAATTTTTTTGCATGATTTTCGACATACTTATACTATGAATTTCTTTTACTTTTTGACATACTATACTATGATTTTTTTGACATACTTTACTATGATTTTTTTGACATACTATTTTTTTTTACATACTATACTATGATTTTTTCAACACACTATACTATGATTTTTTCGACATACTATACTATGATTTTTTCGACTTACTATACTATGATTTTTTCGACATACTATACTATGATTTTTTTGACTTACTATACTATGAATTTTCTTGACATACTATACTATGATTTTTTTGACATACTATACTATGATTTTTTTGACATACTATACTATGATTTTTTCGACATACTATACTATGATTTTTTTACATGATTTTTTTGACATACTATACTATGAATTTTTTCGACTTACTATACTATGATTTTTTCGACATACTATACTATGATTTTTTTCGACTTACTATACTATGAATTTTCTTGACATACTATACTATGATTTTTTTGACATACTATACTATGAATTTTCTTGACATACTATACTATGATTTTTTCGACATACTATACTATGATTTTTTTACATGATTTTTTTGACATACTATACTATGAATTTTGACACACTATACTATGATTTTTTCGAGTTACTATACTATGATTTTTTCGACTTACTATACTATGATTTTTTCGACATACTATACTATGATTTTTCGACTTACTATACTATGAATTTTTTCAACATACTATACTGTGAATTTTTTCAACATACTATGCTATGATTTTTTCGACATACTATACTATGATTTTTTTTGACATACTATACTATGAATTTTCTTGACATACTATACTATGATTTTTTCGACATACTATACTATGATTTTTTTACATGATTTTTTTGACATACTATACTATGAATTTTTTGATATACTATACTTTTTTGACATACTATACTTTTTTTCAACATACTATACTATGATTTTTTCGACATACTATACTATGATTTTTTTGACATACTTTACTATGATTTTTTTGACATACTATGATTTTTTTGACATACCATGATTTTTTTGACATACTATACAGATTTTTTCAACATACTATAGTATGAATTCTTTTTGACATACTATACTATGATTTTTTCGACACACTATACTATGATTTTTTCGACTTTCTATACTATGATTTTTTCGACATACTATACTATGATTTTTTCGACTTACTATACTATGAATTTTTTTCAACATACTATACTGTGAATTTTTTCGACATACTATGCTATGATTTTTTCGACACACTATACTATGATTTTTTCGACTTACTATACTATGATTTTTTCACATACTATACTATGATTTTTTCGACTTACTATACTATGAATTTTTTCAACATACTATACTGTGAATTTTTTCGACATACTATGCTATGATTTTTTCGACATACTATACTATGATTTTTTTGACATACTATACTATGAATTTTCTTGACATACTATACTAAGATTTTTCGACATACTATACTATGAATTTTTTTATATACTATACTTTTTTGACATACTATACTTTTTTCAACATACTATACTATGATTTTTTCAACATACTATACTATGATTTTTCGACATACTATACTATGATTTTTCGACATACTATACTATGAATTTTTTTGACATACTATACTATGATTTTTTCGACATACTATACTATGATTTTTTTTACATGATTTTTTCGACATACTATACTATGAATTTTTGATATACTATACTTTTTTGACATACTATACTTTTTTGACATACTATACTATGAATTTTCTTGACATACTATACTAAGATTTTTCGACATACTATACTATGAATTTTTTTATATACTATACTTTTTTGACATACTATACTTTTTTCGACATACTATACTATGATTTTTTCGACATACTATACTATGATTTTTTTAACTTTTTGACATACTATACTATGATTTTTTTGACATACTTTACTATGATTTTTTTGACATACTATGATTTTTTTGACATACTATGATTTTTTTTGACATACCATGATTTTTTTGACATACTATACAGATTTTTTCAACATACTATACTATGAATTTTCTTGACATACTATACTATGAATTTTCTTGACATACTATACTATGATTTTTTTGACATACTATACTATGATTTTTTCGACATACTATACTATGATTTTTTGACATACTATACTATGATTTTTTTGATATACTATACTATGATTTTTTTTACATGATTTTTTGACATACTATACTATGAATTTTTTTGATATACTATACTTTTTTTTGACATACTATACTATGAATTTTTTCGACACACTATACTATGATTTTTTCGACATACTATACTATGATTTTTTCGACATACTATAGTATGATTTTTTTCGACAAACTATGATTTTTTGACACACTACCATGATTTTTTTGGACTTACTATACTATGAATTTTTTTGACATACTATGATTTTTTCGACATACTTTACTATGATTTTTTGACATACTATACCATGATTTTTTTCAACATACTATACTATGACTTTTTTCGACATACTATACTGTGAATTTTTTCAACATACTATACTATGATTTTTTTGATATATTATACTATGATTGTTTTAACATACTATACTATGATTTTTTTCAACATACTATACAATGATTTTTTTCAACATACTATGATTTTTTTTCACATACTATACTATTATTTTTTTCTACTTACTATACTGTGAATTTTTTTGACTTTTTGGACAAACAAAAACAAAATTAAACAAACTTTTTTTGACATACTATGACTTCTTTTGGTTATTAATGGTCATTTATTAACACATGACAGCTGGAGATGATTCCTTTAGGCCTTTATAACAGGACAGGTCCTTCAGCGCTCAGTGGGACTCTCAGGTAACGTCACTTCTCCTGCAGGTGCGTGTCGGCTGCAGCGGATAAAGCGATCCGCCGTAAACCCTTTCAGCCATGTTGGGTTTTTTGGGGGCGTCTGGTGAAGCCATGGACACACACACACACACACACACACACACACACACAAATGCTACATTCAAGAGTCTTCCAGATGATGAGCCAGGTGATGAAGAGGAGACACAACAAGACAAATACATCAAAACATGTGTAGTGATGTGAATGGCGTGCTATAAAAAAAAAAAAAATGGCGTGAAATTTTCCCGTAGCCCTTAAAATCATATGATTGTCTATTTCATTACAGTGATCGCATGCACAATATAAATACTCAAAATTAGTTTTAAGTGAGAAAAATGTCTGAATTCTGAGTTTAATGAGATAAAAATGTCTGAATTCTGAGTTTAAAATGAGAAAAATGTCTGAATTCTGAGTTTAAAATGAGAAAAATGTCTGAATTCTGAGTTTAAAATTAGAAAAATGTCTTAATTCTGGGTTTAAAATGAGAAAAATGTCTGAATTCTGAGTTTAAAATTAGAAAAATGTCTGAATTCTGAGTTTAAAGTGAGAAAAATGTCTGAATTCTGAGTTTAAAATGAGAAAAATGTCTTAATTCTGAGTTTAAAATGAGAAAAATGTCTGAATTCTGAGTTTAAAATGAGAAAAATGTCTGAATTCTGAGTTTGAGATAAAAATGTCTGAATTCTGAGTTTAAAATGAGAAAAATGTCTGAATTCTGAGTTTAATGTGAGAAAAAAGTCTAAATTTGGATTTTAAACTCATTAACATTGTTCACACGTGACTCTAATCGTCTTCCTTTATGACTCGACTGTCTGAGGCTCTATGTCTCCGTCACGGATCACTTAACATCCCATAATAACACAAAAACAGGATGAAATCAACAGTAAAAAGCTTTATTGACAGGAAGACTTTCAGATCCGTTAAAGTGCTTAAAAAAAACCAAGAAAACAATCAGTGAGGTTGAAGAAGTGACTCGTCGTGTTCATGATCTACAAATAAATGAGAAATGAGTCCAACTAGTAGAAGATTTCAAAGGCCATCCAGAAGGTGTGTGGTTAGCTTAGCTTAGCTTAGCACAAAGACTGCATGCTGCGGAAACGCCTGAAAATGACATCTGACAGAGAACACCTCCTGATTGGTTGGTTAGGGTTAAAGGAAGATTCATTGAGAAAAACAACATTTTTGTGTATAAATGAGACAAATTAAGAGCCAAAACTGAGATGACGGGTGACGTCAGATTATTGTTAAATCCCAAATATTTCTCCATCTTTAGGACCCCCTTTGTGGCCTCAGCGTCAGGAAGGATCGCATGGGATATGGTGTGAAACCTGTAGGGGGGGCTCTATATTGTGGCCGGTGTGTCTCTGTTGGGGCCGGTGTGTCTCTGTCAGGGGCCGGTGTGTCTCCGTCGGGGCGGTGTGTCTCCGTCAGGGGCGGTGTGTCTCTGTCAGGGGCCGGTGTGTCTCCGTCGGGGCGGTGTGTCTCTGTCAGGGGCGGTGTGTCTCCGTCGGGGCGGTGTGTCTCCGTCAGGGCGGTGTGTCTCTGTCAGGGGCGGTGTGTCTGTCAGGGGCGGTGTGTCTCTGTTGGGGCCGGTGTGTCTCCGTCGGGGCGGTGTGTCTCTGTCAGGGGCCGGTGTGTCTCCGTCGGGGCGGTGTGTCTCCGTCAGGGGCCGGTGTCTCTGTCAGGGGCCGGTGTGTCTCCGTCGGGGCGGTGTGTCTCTGTCAGGGGCCGGTGTCTCTGTCAGGGGCCGGTGTGTCTCTGTTGGGGCCGGTGTGTCTCTGTCAGGGGCGGTGTGTCTCTGTTGGGGCCGGTGTCTCCGTCAGGGCCGGTGTGTCTCCGTCGGGGCGGTCGTCAGGTTGGGGCCCGGAGGTTCGGCGGTCTGCAGGCTGCGTCTTCTCTCCATCGCCTGCTGCTTCTTCAGCTCGATCTCCGCCGCCGAACAGTGACCCACAACTGCAGAAAAAACACATATATACATAAATACACACACACACACACACACACAAACATATATACATACATACAATACATATAATCATACAGCCCCACGTTATTTTGCGCGAAAACGGCAATTTATGCGAAAGTGCGGCGTTTTGAAAAGACGGTATACAGTATTACCACTGAACATATCGCAATACTATGCTGTATAGATTCCCCCACCATGTACTATCATGTACTATCACGTACTTTCCTCATATGGTTTAGCCGTAGATAGAAAAGTTTTTGGCTTATTTCAAAGTTTTTGCCTCATATTTTAATGTTTTTGTTGCTTTTGTTGATAGATAGATATTGATCCAATAAAATGGGAAATTATAGTGTTCCAGCAGCAAAATCAGTCACACAGCACAGAATATAGATATGAATGAAATACTAGGATACAATATATATGAAATATTAATATTAATAATAATAGGATAAAATACAAGAACTAATATTTGGATATATACAAGTTGGGAATACAAAACCTGCTTAAACAGTAGAATAATATGTAGATAAACCAACTGTGCAGGATGCACTTGGTGCCGTATCGTGGTGTCTCAGAGTCTTACCTTTGCCGGTTACCATAGAAACTGTGTTGCTTGGTTTCTTGAAGGTGAACTGGTCCTGGCGGGCTTTCCGCGGCGCCGGACTGGACCAGGCCGCCCCCATACGCACAGCGAGCGTTTGTGGAGCTTGAAGTGTTTTTCGCTTGCGTGCATCTGGAAGACTCCGTCACGGTGACGTAAGAGCCAAAACCAGCGGCCAATGAGGGGAGGACGTGTTGTTGGGGTCAGCGTCTGTTTATTGGGGGCGAAATTGCCGATCGGCTGGCAGCAGCTTCCTGTTGGACGGCTGCAGCGCGCGCTGCTCGGCGGGGAGTCTGGTGGCAACGCTCTCCGGGCCCTGGATCTGGTTCTCGGGCCCTGGATCTGGTTCTCCAGGTCGTCGCATCTCACACAGCAGGTCGTCGTCCCACGCCGGGTCGTCCCACGCCGGGTCGGACGAGAAGAACGCCGACAGGTCCTCGTCCGGGGCGTCGGAGACGGCCGCGCCGCGAGGATGAATCCACCGCCGGCTTTATCGGGAAGCGTTGAGCCGCGTTAGCGGTGAGTTGGATGCCGTCGTGATGTTTTTGGGATGAGTCTCGGGATGAAACGGCGGTTTTTGCGGTTGTGAGGAACGCTGAGAGGCGTTCGCGGGTGAAAACGGCTCCGCCCGGCGTCCCGGTCCGATTCTTTCGAACCGTAATCCACCTTGAGTTTGCCCACGTGCCCGTCTGGGTTCTTCCGACAGAGAAACTCGGATTAGACTCCAGTTTGAAAGTCGTCCTTTGGCGCACGCCGTCCTTTTCGACCTTAGAAACAGATGATTGGGCGACTTTAGCCGCGGACTTTCCCTATGAAGCGGATTCGATGCGCCCACGTAGTGTTTTCTGGGTGGAACAGCACGCGGGGCCATGAAGTTCTGTGGGTTTTGGGTCATCTCCAACACTAGAGAGTCATTCAGCAAGTCGTCCTCCCAGTCGTCCTCGAACCCGTCGTCTGCTGAAGCGCCGTTGGCGTGCGTCGTGGAAACGCCAGAAGACGGAGGCAGCGAGGCGCCGCCGACGGTTTCCCAGAAGCCTCTTTGGATGCAGGTTTGCCTTGCGACGGCGGAGCGGACGAAGCCATCTGACTCAGATATCCGCTCACGGGTTGGGTCGGGGCGTCGAACAGGACGTCCAAATCGTCCTCCGTGGGCGGCTGAACGTGTATGGCCGCCGCCTTCGTGGCTGGGGGGCAGTCTTCAGGAGGCGGAGGTGAGAAGTCGTTCTGGGAATCCAAGATGTCCCCGACAGGAGCTCCAGGCTCTGGTCCTCCGACAGGGGTCCAGGCTCTGGTCCTCCGACAGGGGTCCAGGATGTGGTCCTCCGACAGGGGTCCAGGCTCTGGTCCTCCGCGTCTTCGTCCTGATGAAACATGTTGAAGTCAAACTGTTTGGCGAGCTTCAGCAGGTCGTCCACGCCGTTCGGCCTGCGACAAAATAATAATAATAATAATATTAATAATAATAATACATTTCATTTATTTAAAGGACACCGTACAGGTCTTTAACTCCCATGTTGTCCCCATGTTGCCCCCATGTTGTCCTCATGTTGTCCCCATGTTGTCCCCATGTTGTCCTCATGTTGTCTTCATGTTGTCCTCATGTTGTCCCCATGTTGTCCTCATGTTGTTCCCATGTTGTCCCCATGTTGTCCTCATGTTGTCCCCATGTTGCCCCCATGTTGTCCCCATGTTGTCCTCATGTTGTCCTCATGTTGCCCCCATGTTGTTCCCATGTTGTTCCCATGTTGTCCCCATGTTGTCCTCATGTGGTCCCCATGTTGTCCTCATGTGGTCCCCATGTTGTCCTCATGTTGTCCCCATGTTGCCCCCATGTTGTCCTCATGTGGTCCCCATGTTGTCCTCATGTGGTCCCCATGTTGTCCTCATGTTGTCCCCATGTTGCCCCCATGTTGTCCTCATGTGGTCCCCATGTTGTCCTCATGTTGTCCTCATGTGGTCCCCATGTTGTCCTCATGTTGTCCTCATGTTGTCCCCATGTTGCCCCCATGTTGTCCTCATGTGGTCCCCATGTTGTCCTCATGTTGCCCCATGTTGTCCCCATGTGGTCCCCATGTTGTCCCCATGTCATCAGAAAATGTGACGCAGAGTATACATTACAAGGGTTAGGGGGCAGTAGGACTTTTTCTACATTTCTTTTTTAACCCTCGTGTTGTCTTCCCGTCAAAATCAACACTTTTTAATCAATGTTTAACTTTTTTTGTCCCTTTTTTCCAACACTCTTCAATGTTTGTCACTTTTTTGACGTTTTCAAGACTAACTTATTAACTTTAGTTTTAGTTTATTTTTGAAATTTATGGTCAATAAACCTCATTTATAGGAAATTATACCTAATGTTTGAGTTAGAAAAGCAGAAATTAGGAATTATTGAGACTAAAATTAAAGGAATGGATGTTGATGATAATCACAGACTGGAATATGTCAACTTTTTGTCTCTCTCTCACACACACACACACACACACACACACACACACACACACACACACACACACACACACACACACACACACACACACACACACACACACACACACACACACACACACACACACACACACACACACACACACACCCCTGTACTTCTTCTGAAACCTACCTTGGGGACTTCTTCTTGGGTTTGGGAACCTGAACATCCGGCGTGCAGGGGATGGCGGCGCTGTCTCCGATCCACTGCTGCAGCGTCGGCTCGGCAACCGTCGGCCTGCCGTGCTTCAGACAGACGAATACCAATAAAAGCTGTTTACTGGCTCCCGATGTGCTGATCTGAGCTGGATCAGGCTACGCTGTCATCATCAACACGTCTGACAACACGCATCACATGACCACTCACACACACTGGGCACATGCGTGCCGGCGTAAACAGGAAGTAGATTGTCTGATGTTACTACGCAGATTAATGTCCTCCCCCATATTTAGAATATTTAGGTAGGTTTCTCCCCCTTTAAAAAATATTAAAGACAACCCACTACAAAAGCCCGACCGATATATCGGCCGATATCAGGCATTTCCCGATCTATCGGTATCGGCATTAATAATTATAATATAATAAATGTTATATAATAACGGCCGATTAAAAAAATTTCTTATAAAGACAAATAAATTATACTGATGAATAAATATTTGAAAAATAAAAACATATTGTCATGTTATGAGTGCATATATATATATATATATATATATATATATATATATATATATATATACATACATACATATATATATATATATATATATATATATATATATATATATATATATACATACATACATATATATATATATATATGCACTGTATATTTTTAAATGTATATACACACACATATTATATACAGTATATACACATACTGTATATATATGTATATATACAGTATGTGTATATACTGTATGTAATATGTATGTATATATATATATATATATATACATACATAGATGTTTATATACACATATACACACACACACACACACACACACACACACACACACACACATACATATATTAAATATTGCAGAGGGAGTTTTTTTATTTTATATAAATTAAATATGTGTTACTGACCTTTGGAGCGATCCTGTTAACGATCTCTGAGATGTTCACGACGCCAACCGGCGGTTTCTTTCCTCTTTTACCTGAAGAGAAAATCAGAATCCCCGACGTGAGTCGAGTGCAGATGTGAGTCAAGCATGCTCAGATTTGTTGTCTTTTGTTTTCAGTAAAAAAAAATAAATAAATAAACGTTGTAAAAAACACCAAAAACATTTTAAAAAAACACCCACGACACTGAAAAAGTGCTAATAATGTTGAAAAAAAGTGACCAAAACTTTATATTTTCATGGTTGACGGTTTTACACAACGTGTCTTTGTTGTATTTAATTGCTAGCTATCGCTAACGCCTTTAGCACGTTGGAGGCTACGCAGTGTCCCGACTAAGACGACGCGTTGGAGGCTACG
The DNA here is from genome assembly GCA_013375575.1 of Percina caprodes. Taxonomy (NCBI): domain Eukaryota; kingdom Metazoa; phylum Chordata; class Actinopteri; order Perciformes; family Percidae; genus Percina; species Percina caprodes. The sequence goes on along the minus strand of JABXJD010000177.1, from coordinate 1,266,319 downwards.
TGGCGTCCCGACTAAGAGACGCACGTTGGAGGCTACGTGGCGTCCCGACTAAGAGACGCACGCTGGAGGCTACGTGGCGTCCCGACTAAGAGACGCACGTTGGAGGCTACGTGGCGTCCCGACTAAGAGGCGCGTTGGAGGCTACGTGGCGTCCCGACTAAGAGACGCACGCTGGAGGCTGGCGTCCCGACTAAGAGACGCACGTCGGAGGCTACGTGGCGTCCCGACTAAGAGACGCACGTTGGAGGCTACGCGGCGTCCCGACTAAGAGACGCATGTTGGATGCTACGCGGCGTCCCGACTAAAGACGCATTGGAGGCTACGCGCGTCCCGACTAAGAGACGCACGTCGGAGGCTGCGGCGTCCCGTCTAAGAGACGCACGTTGGAGGCTACGTGGCGTCCCGACTAAGAGACGCACGCTGGAGGCTACGCGGCGTCCTGACTAAGAGACGCACGCTGGAGGCTACGCGGCGTCCTGACTAAGAGACGCACGTTGGAGCTACGCGGCGTCCCTGGTTGGTTGTAGCGCTCTCCTATTGCGTGCAGAGAGAATTTGAAAGACAACCGTTAGTCCCGCCCTCAGATTGAGCCCAGCCAATGGGGAGCTCCCAGACCCATTGGGGGAGTTCATAGTGTTGCTGACGTTACCGAGTCTGTTGGGTGACGGAGAGGTGGCGTCCCAGATGATGTCCTGCTGAAAGTCAGAGTCGTTCTGTGGAGACTCTACACTGAAACCCCGACGGATCGGGGTCTCTGGATCCTCGTCGGGGTCTTAAAATCTGGAAGAGAAGAAACGCCAACAACTGATTCAGGAACAGATTCGAAACAACAACAACAACAACAACAACAACAACAGGGTGTTCCTAAGATTATAGGCGCCTAAGCTCAATACTAGAGCGGGCCCCATTTCAAGAAGGTTTAACAAACAATAACTAAGTTTCATCCACTTATCAATCGAATTTAGAGCCCGATGAAGGATTTTTAAGGACGATACTGATAGTTGAATATATGACCGAATAGTTGGTTATTTAAAAACCAATATGCCAATATATATTTAAAAAACAAATCCAGAGCGCGTTGCAACACATAAGCAGATTTCCCTAACATTAGTTATTTGTAGTTATTTATGAGTTCTCACTAAAATAATAATACGATAATAATTTCTTTTATTGTCACAACAGAACATCAAAATATATTAAATTTCAATATTCTGCCCTATATTGCAATTTATTACCTTCTTCCAACTACTAATTTAATAACTTAAATTTAATAATGTAGTTTTGTTGACATTTGTGTGTAATAACAACAGAGTGTAAAT
>JABXJD010000177.1:1242500-1247500 GCA_013375575.1 Percina caprodes | reverse complement strand
TAATTTACAGATAGAGCAGGTCTAGACCGCTCTATAATTTACAGATAGATCAGGTCTAGACCGCTCTATAATTTACAGATAGAGCAGGTCTAGACCGCTCTATAATTTACAGGTAGAGCAAGTCTAGACCGCTCTATAATTTACAGGTAGAGCAGGTCTAGACCGCTCTATAATTTACAGGTAGAGCAGGTCTAGACCGCTCTATAATTTACAGGTAGAGCAGGTCTAGACCGCTCTATAATTTACAAATAGAGCAGGTCTAGACCGCTCTATAATTTACAGATAGAGCAGGTCTAGACCGCTCTATAATTTACAGATAGAGCAGGTCTAGACCGCTCTATAATTTACAGATAGAGCAGGTCTAGACCGCTCTATAATCTACAGGTAGAGCAGGTCTAGACCGCTCTATAATTTACAAATAGAGCAGGTCTAGACCACTCTATAATTTACAGGTAGAGCAAGTCTAGACCGCTCTATAATTTACAGATAGAGCAGGTCTAGACCGCTCTATAATTTACAAATAGAGCAGGTCTAGACCACTCTATAATTTACAGATGGAGCAGGTCTAGACCGCTCTATAATTTACAGGTAGAGCAGGTCTAGACTGCTCTATAATTTACAAATAGAGCAGGTCTAGACCACTCTATAATTTACAGGTAGAGCAGGTCTAGACCGCTCTATAATTTACAAATAGAGCAGGTCTAGACCACTCTATAATTTACAGGTAGAGCAGGTCTAGACCGCTCTATAATTTACAGGTAGAGCAGTTTAGTTTCATCCCTTCCAGTCCAGTGTAGACCACATGTCCCCTTTCCTTTCCAGTGTAGACCATGTCCCCTTTCCTTTCCAGTGTAGACCACATGTCTCCCTCCTGTCAAAGTCTTTAAAGCCTCTCGGATCAGCTGGAAAATGCATCGTCACAAAGTGGTTTTTCTGTCACTATGAAGGTGTGTGTGTGTGTGTGTGCGCGTGCGTGTGTGTGCGTGCATGTGTGCGCGTGTGTGCATGTGTGTGCATTTACCGTTGGTCTGATTCCCATGTGTGTTTGTCCGTCCAAAACAAAGCCTCCCATTGGCTGACCATCTGGGCGTACGGTCCTGCATGGCTCACTGCGGACACATGGGGGATTACTCTTTTTAATTATCTCGCTGCAGCCTGCTGTCCCACAGTGATGACATCACTCTCACACTCACACCGGGAGGTGGAGGATGGTTTGACAGCTGCTGTCTGTCCCACTAACGATTCCTTCGTCCTCTGGTTGCTTTGTGTCTCTTTGCGGTTTGTCTCGTCCCTTTTTAATAGTCCCGATGAGTGTCTTTGCGGTTTGTCGTCCCTTTTTAATAGTCCTAATGGTCTCTTTGCGGTTTGTCTCGTCCTTTTTTAATAGTCCTAATAGTCTCTTTGCGGTTTGTCTTGTCCCTTTTTAATAGTCCTAATAGTCTCTTTGCGGTTTGTCTCGTCCCTTTTTTAATAGTCCTGATGAGTGTCTTTGCGGTTTGTCTCGTCCCTTTTTAATAGTCCTGATGAGTGTCTTTGCGGTTTGTCTCGTCCCTTTTTAATAGTCCTGATGAGTGTCTTTGCGGTTTGTCGTCCCTTTTTAATAGTCCTGATAGTGTCTTTGCGGTTTGTCTCGTCCCTTTTTTAATAGTCCTAATAGTCTCTTTGCGGTTTGTCTTGTCCCTTTTTAATAGTCTAATAGTCTCTTTGCGGTTTGTCTCGTCCCTTTTTAATAGTCCTGATGGTCTCTTTGCGGTTTGTCTCGTCCCTTTTTAATAGTCCTGATGAGTGTCTTTGCGGTTTGTCTCGTCCCTTTTTTAATAGTCCTGATGAGTCTCTTTGCGGTTTGTCTCGTTCCTTTTTAATAGTCCTGATAGTGTCTTTGCGGTTTGTCTCGTCCCTTTTTAATAGTCCTGATGAGTCTCTTTGCGGTTTGTCTCGTCCCTTTTTAATAGTCCTAATAGTCTCTTTGCGGTTTGTCTCGTCCCTTTTTAATAGTCCTGATGAGTGTCTTTGCGGTTTGTCTCGTCCCTTTTTAATAGTCCTGATGAGTCTCTTTGCGGTTTGTCTCGTTCCTTTTTAATAGTCCTGATAGTGTCTTTGCGGTTTGTCTCGTCCCTTTTTTAATAGTCCTGATGAGTCTCTTTGCGGTTTGTCTCGTCCCTTTTTAATAGTCGATGAGTCTCTTTGCGGTTTGTCTCGTCCCTTTTTAATAGTCCTGATAGTCTCTTTGCGGTTTGTCTCGTCCCTTTTTTAATAGTCCTGATAGTGTCTTTGCGGTTTGTCTCGTCCCTTTTTAATAGTCCTGATGAGTCTCTTTGCGGTTTGTCTCGTCCCTTTTTAATAGTCGATGAGTCTCTTTGCGGTTTGTCTCGTCCCTTTTTAATAGTCCTGATAGTCTCTTTGCGGTTTGTCTCGTCCCTTTTTTAATAGTCCTGATAGTGTCTTTGCGGTTTGTCTCGTCCCTTTTTTAATAGTCCTGATAGTGTCTTTGCGGTTTGTCTCGTCCCTTTTTTAATAGTCCTGATGAGTCTCTTTGCGGTTTGTCTCGTCCCTTTTTATTAGTCCCGATGAGTCTCTTTGCGGTTTGTCTCGTCCCTTTTTAATAGTCCTAATAGTCTCTTTGCGGTTTGTCTTGTCCCTTTTTAATAGTCCTGATGAGTCTCTTTGCGGTTTGTCTCGTTCCTTTTTAATAGTCCTGATAGTGTCTTTGCGGTTTGTCTCGTCCCTTTTTAATAGTCCTAATAGTCTCTTTGCGGTTTGTCTTGTCCCTTTTTAATAGTCCTAATAGTCTCTTTGCGGTTTGTCTTGTCCCTTTTTAATAGTCCTGATGAGTCTCTTTGCGGTTTGTCTCGTCCCTTTTTAATAGTCCTAATAGTCTCTTTGCGGTTTGTCTTGTCCCTTTTTAATAGTCCCGATGAGTCTCTTTGCGGTTTGTCTTGTCCCTTTTTAATAGTCCTAATAGTCTCTTTGCGGTTTGTCTCGTCCCTTTTTAATAGTCCTGATGAGTGTCTTTGCGGTTTGTCTCGTCCCTTTTTAATAGTCCTGATGAGTGTCTTTGCGGTTTGTCTCGTCCCTTTTTAATAGTCCTAATGGTCTCTTTGCGGTTTGTCTCGTCCCTTTTTAATAGTCCTAATAGTCTCTTTGCGGTTTGTCTTGTCCCTCTTTTAATAGTCCTAATAGTCTCTTTGCGGTTTGTCGTCCCTTTTTAATAGTCCTGATGAGTGTCTTTGCGGTTTGTCTCGTCCCTTTTTTAATAGTCCTGATGAGTCTCTTTGCGGTTTGTCTCGTTCCTTTTTTAATAGTCCTGATAGTGTCTTTGCGGTTTGTCTCGTCCCTTTTTTAATAGTCCCGATGAGTCTCTTTGCGGTTTGTCTCGTCCCTTTTTTAATAGTCCTGATAGTCTCTTTGCGGTTTGTCTCGTCCCTTTTTTTAATAGTCCTGATAGTGTCTTTGCGGTTTGTCTCGTCTCTTTTTTAATAGTCCCGATGAGTCTCTTTGCGGTTTGTCTCGTCCCTTTTTTAATAGTCCTGATAGTCTCTTTGCGGTTTGTCTCGTCCCTTTTTTTAATAGTCCTGATAGTGTCTTTGCGGTTTGTCTCATCCCTTTTTTAATAGTCCTGATGAGTCTCTTTGCGGTTTGTCTCGTCCCTTTTTTATTAGTCCCGATGAGTCTCTTTGCGGTTTGTCTCGTCCCTTTTTAATAGTCCTAATAGTCTCTTTGCGGTTTGTCTTGTCCCTTTTTAATAGTCCTGATGAGTCTCTTTGCGGTTTGTCTCGTTCCTTTTTTAATAGTCCTGATAGTGTCTTTGCGGTTTGTCTCGTCCCTTTTTTAATAGTCCTAATAGTCTCTTTGCGGTTTGTCTTGTCCCTTTTTTAATAGTCCTAATAGTCTCTTTGCGGTTTGTCTTGTCCCTTTTTTAATAGTCCTAATAGTCTCTTTGCGGTTTGTCTCGTCCCTTTTTTAATAGTCCTAATAGTCTCTTTGCGGTTTGTCTTGTCCCTTTTTTAATAGTCCCGATGAGTGTCTTTGCGGTTTGTCTCGTCCCTTTTTTAATAGTCCTAATAGTCTCTTTGCGGTTTGTCTTGTCCCTTTTTTAATAGTCCCGATGAGTCTCTTTGCGGTTTGTCTCGTCCCTTTTTTAATAGTCCTGATGAGTCTCTTTGCGGTTTGTCTCGTCCCTTTTTTATTAGTCCCGATGAGTCTCTTTGCGGTTTGTCTCGTCCCTTTTTTAATAGTCCTAATAGTCTCTTTGCGGTTTGTCTTGTCCCTTTTTTAATAGTCCTGATGAGTCTCTTTGCGGTTTGTCTCGTTCCTTTTTTAATAGTCCTGATAGTGTCTTTGCGGTTTGTCTCGTCCCTTTTTTAATAGTCCTAATAGTCTCTTTGCGGTTTGTCTTGTCCCTTTTTTAATAGTCCTAATAGTCTCTTTGCGGTTTGTCTTGTCCCTTTTTTAATAGTCCTAATAGTCTCTTTGCGGTTTGTCTCGTCCCTTTTTTAATAGTCCTAATAGTCTCTTTGCGGTTTGTCTTGTCCCTTTTTTAATAGTCCCGATGAGTCTCTTTGCGGTTTGTCTCGTCCCTTTTTTAATAGTCCTAATAGTCTCTTTGCGGTTTGTCTTGTCCCTTTTTTAATAGTCCCGATGAGTCTCTTTGCGGTTTGTCTCGTCCCTTTTTTAATAGTCCCGATGAGTCTCTTTGCGGTTTGTCTTGTCCCTTTTTTAATAGTCCCGATGAGTGTCTTTGCGGTTTGTCTCGTCCCTTTTTTAATAGTCCCGATGAGTCTCTTTGCGGTTTGTCTCGTCCCTTTTTTAATAGTCCTGATGAGTGTCTTTGCGGTTTGTCTCGTCCCTTTTTAATAGTCGATGAGTCTCTTTGCGGTTTGTCTCGTCCCTTTTTAATAGTCCTAATGAGTGTCTTTGCGGTTTGTCTCGTCCCTTTTTAATAGTCCTGATGGTCTCTTTGCGGTTTGTCGTCCCTTTTTAATAGTCCCGATGAGTGTCTT
>JABXJD010000177.1:1217500-1237500 GCA_013375575.1 Percina caprodes | reverse complement strand
CCCGCTACACCATGCCAAGCCCTGCTACGCCTACTACGGCCCGCTACGCCATGCTAGGACCTGCTCGCCTGCTACGGCCCGCTACACCATGCCAAGCCCTGCTACGCCTGCTACGGCCCGCTACGCCATGCTAGGACCTGCTACGCCCTGCTACGGCCCGCTAAACCATGCCAAGCCCTGCTACGCCCTACTACTGCCAGCTACACCATGCCAAGCCCTGCTACGCCCTACTACGGCCCGCTACGCCATGCTAGGACCTGCTACGCCCTGCTACGGCCCGCTACACCATGCCAAGCCCTGCTACGCCCTACTACGGCCCGCTACGCCATGCTAGGACCTGCTACGCCCTGCTACGGCCCGCTACACCATGCCAAGCCCTGCTACGCCCTGCTACGGCCCGCTACGCCATGCTAGGACCTGCTACGCCCTGCTACGGCCCGCTAAACCATGCCAAGCCCTGCTACGCCCTACTACTGCCAGCTACACCATGCCAAGCCCTGCTACGCCCTACTACGGCCCGCTACGCCATGCTAGGACCTGCTACGCCCTGCTACGGCCCGCTACACCATGCCAAGCCCTGCTACGCCCTACTACGGCCCGCTACGCCATGCTAGGACCTGCTACGCCCTGCTACGGACCGCTACACCATGCCAAGCCCTGCTACGCCCTGCTACGGCCCGCTACGCCATGCTAGGACCTGCTACGCCATGCTATGTCCTACTACGGCCCGCTACGCCATGCTAGCACATGCTATGCTATGCTACGCCCTGCTATGGCCCACTACGCCATGCTAAGACCTGCTACGCCATGCTATGCCATGCTATGCCATGCTACGCCCTGCTACGGCCCGCTACACCATGCTAAGCCCTGCTACACCATGCTAAGCCCTGCTACGTCCCCGCTACGCCATGCTAGGACATGCTACGCCATGCTACGCCCTGCTACGCCCTGCTACATATATATAAAAATATCAGGAAAAAAAACGACTACATATGCTTAAATTCATTAAAATAGCAATTGATTTGGATGAGGATACTGATGCATTTGGAATAAAAGATTAAAAAAAATAAAAAGGGAACTATGACAATTTGCCTTCCGGCTGTGTCGCGTTAGATCACGGCAGTTTGTTGCTATGACGACCAGCCGCTAATCTGCAATGGAGACAGGAGGACGGGGCACCGCGGGCGAGTCGAGCCGGTACCGCTGATGGAAAAACGGCCAAAACGGAGGAGACGCGGCGGCCCTCAGGGCCCTGGACCGGAAATATGAAACCTACCTGCTCTGTTGGACTGGTCGATCATTGGCTGAACGATCCGCCGCCTCGCGTTGATGAACCTGGGGAACAGAAGAAGAAGAGGAGGGAAAGAGAGAGAGAGAGAGAGAGGGAGAGAGAGAGACATTATAAATAAGGTGTAGCAGTGTTTTAATGTTCTGAAAGGTTAACGTGCCGCTGTAAAGAGAAGAATTAGGTGAACCTACACTGTAAATAATGGCTGCAATGTATTGAAAAATGTTGCGTTCACTTCACACAAGAGCATCCATTTTGCCCTGTTGCCATGGGAACGTTACGAAGTGACGTAATTACGCATAAAAGCGCAGTTTTGCGAGTTCCCGCATAAATATCCCGCATGTTCCATTGCATTTTTTAACCCTTGTGTTGTTTTCCCGTCAACCGTGAAAAAAAACCCTGTTTTGGTCACTTTTTTCAACATTATTATCGCTTTTTCCGACATATTTGTCACTTTTTTAATGTTGTGGCTGCTTTTTATTGATATTTTTAATGTGATGCTTATTTCGACAGCTAATTTTTTGTTACATAAAAAAAACAATTAACTGAAAACGGGTCAAATTTGACCCGAGGACAACATGAGGGTTAAGAAAACGTGCCACATAATCAAGGATTTTTGCAACAATCACAAAACAACTCTGGATTTTTCTGGAAATTATTTAACGCTCATGTTGTCCTCATGTTGTCCTCATGTTGTCCTCATGTTGTCCTCATGTTGCCCTCATGTTGCCCTCATGTTGTCTTCATGTTGCCCTCATGTTGCCCTCATGTTGTCTTCATGTTGTCCTCATGTTGCCCTCATGTTGTCCTCATGTTGCCCTCATGTTGCCCTCATGTTGTCCTCATGTTGTCCTCATGTTGTCTTCATGTTGTCCTCATGTTGCCCTCATGTTGTCTTCATGTTGTCTTCATGTTGTCCTCATGTTGCCCTCATGTTGCCCTCATGTTGTCCTCATGTTGTCCTCATGTTGTCTTCATGTTGTCCTCATGTTGCCCTCATGTTGTCTTCATGTTGTCTTCATGTTGTCTTCATGTTGTCCTCATGTTGTCTTCATGTTGCCCTCATGTTGCCCTCATGTTGCCCTCATGTTGTCCTCATGTTGTCCTCATGTTGTCCTCATGTTGCCCTCATGTTGCCCTCATGTTGTCTTCATGTTGTCCTCATGTTGTCCTCATGTTGTCTTCATGTTGCCCTCATGTTGTCCTCATGTTGCCCTCATGTTGCCCTCATGTTGTCCTCATGTTGTCCTCATGTTGTCTTCATGTTGTCCTCATGTTGTCCTCATGTTGTCTTCATGTTGTCCTCATGTTGTCTTCATGTTGTCCTCATGTTGTCCTCATGTTGTCTTCATGTTGTCTTCATGTTGTCTTCATCTTGTCCTCATGTTGTCCTCATGTTGTCCTCATGTCGTCCTCATGTTGTCCTCATGTTGTCCTCATGTTGTCTTCATGTTGTCCTCATGTTGTCTTCATGTTGCCCTCATGTTGTCCTCATGTTGTCCTCATGTTGTCCTCATGTTGTCTTCATGTTGTCTTCATCTTGTCCTCATGTTGTCCTCATGTTGTCCTCATGTCGTCCTCATGTTGTCCTCATGTTGTCCTCATGTTGTCCTATATCAATGTCCTTTTTAATTCCCCAAAATAACATGATTGATTCCACACAACGCTCTTTAGTACAAATCTCTACTTTCATTCATTTTGGGGCGTCTTATTCAATTTTATAGCATTTTAAACCAAATTGAAGTGTTTTTGAAATAGTATTGAGAGTAAAAGTTGACATATTCCAGTCTGTGATTATCATCAACATCCATTCCTTTAATTTTAGTCTCAATAATTCCTAATTTCTGCTTTTCTAACTCAAACATTAGGTATAATTTCCTATAAATGAGCTTTATTGACCATAACAAGAAGTCAGTTCCTATGGCCACTTGGTCAGTGTGAATACAAATGGGAAGCCCGGTTGTGTAGCTAGTTAGTTATGTAGTAGTTAGTAGAACTGTATTGAAGTGGACTGCTCTTATGACTATGTTCCTGTAACCACTCGGTCTGGAAGAGGCTAAAGACCCAGCTTTTTAGTCCTGTGTCTTAACCAGTCCAAGACTCTGGACCAAGTCCCCCCTCCTGATATTAGATGTAGCTCTTTGTAATATATTTTACTAATATTTGGTCTTGTATTTTTATTATTTCATGTATATTGTATCCTAGTAATTAATTTATATTCTGTGTTATCTATCCATCCATCTCCATATCCATCCCCATTTCCATATCCATCCATCTCCATATCCATCCATCTCCATATCCATCCATCTCCATATCCATCCATCTCCATATCCATCCATCTCCATATCCATCTCCATATCCATATCCATATCCATCTCCATCTCCATCTCCATCTCCATCTCCATCTCCATCCCCATCCCCATCCCCATCCCCTCTCTCTCTCTCTCTCTCTCTCTCTCTCTCTCTCTCTCTCTCTCTCTCTCTCTCTCTCTCTCTCTCTCTCTCTCTCTCTGGATACCTGCTGGTTGCTGTAAAGTGCTATTTAAATACATTTTGATTTTGATTGATTGATATATATATTTAAAAAAACCGCCAGTGGTTCATTTCAGCAGCTTGAATTTAAATTAACGACAGTTCAATTCAAATGAAGATGTATTTTATTTGCAGTTCAAAAATATTTGCCAAATCAATATTTGTCTTTTTGCTTCCTGCAGCTTTGCCATCTGCTAACCAATGGAAAACTAATGTGATCCACAACCGGGAAAACATGCAATAGGGTCACATTTCTGAACATTTTTATTATTATTTTCCCACAAGCAACGCAGGAGCTAGCACGCTGCCGATTAAAGCAGGTTAATTCAGCCTAAGTATTCATATCTAATATATATCAATATCCAAATTCGTAATAAAATGGGCCAAACCATTCTGAATGAGATGTCGAATCCTACAAAGAAACAATGTTTGTTTTGGTACAGGCATCCTCACAAAAATCACTCTACACTCATTTTAATTTCTTATATTTTAATACTTTTTTTCAATCGTTCCCTCCAATGTCGTGAATATCAGTGAAAAAAACAATCACAATTAAGATATTCTCACATCGTGCAGCCCTGGGCAACCCTTCTAAGTACACTCTTGAAAGCCATCATCCTGGTATGCATGACCTACGACCCGGCACCTTCTGTGACACCCCCCCCCCGCCTCCTGCCCCCTCCCTTTAACTCCCACCGCCCCTCTGTTCTGCTCTTCCTCAGCCCAAAGCCTTCTGAAGGGCCCGGCGACCCCTCCTGACCCGCCCCGCAGTGAGAGCAACGTGCTTTCCCCACTTGATTTATGTCCCCTACAACATCCTCCCCCCCCCCCACCCCCACCAACCACCCACCCCCAGGGAGGAGGCTTCCATTTCAACTCGGAAAAGAGGGAGGAGAGGCGGTAAAGAAAGAAGAAAGAAAAAAGTGGAGGGGGGCGACCCTGTTTTCTTTTCAGGAAAATAAAAGCCACAGCGGCCTTTTCAGGGAGTAAAAAAAAAAAAAAAGGGAGAAGAGGAGCGAGGGAGGGTGAGATGCAGAGGAGAGGAAGAGTAAAGGAGGCTCTGCTTCAGCTCACGGGTGTGTTTATCGTACGAAGACGTACGCACACCAAAACGTATGAGATTAAATGAAATTAGGAGACCGCCGGCTGGCTACACTGTAAGAAATTTAACGTAAAATTCACAGCAACTTCCAGCAAGTTCCTGTGAATTCTTTCTACAGTAAAGGTACCGTACTTCCATTTGCAGTATTTTATGTATTCATTGTAAAATACAAAACAATTAAACACAACATAAGATAAAAAATAGTAAAAATACAGTAGTTTACGGTACTATTTACAGTACTATAGTGGCTATATTGTGATTTTTTTTTTACAGTAATGCTTTGACTACTGTGGTTTCAGTCACTGTGATTTGGCTGCATGTCAGTATTTTGTTTTCTGTTTTGAAACCATTTCACTTTTTGGAACCATCCATGTTAAATTTGGGCACTTTGATTAAAAGAAACCCAAATTTATGATATAGAAAGTAGGAAAACGGGTCCAATTTGACCAGAGGACAACAGGAGGGTTAAGAAATTCAAAGGGAGGAGAAAAGATCAATAAGCAATAACCAAAGAAGGCTGTCTCTCACACCTACCCCCTCTCCAGAACCAGAATAGGTTTCCATGGTTTCATTTTCAAAAAACTCCATATTTTTGTTGTACTGCACATTGCTGCAGATCCTGTTTTCACCCTGTGTGTGTTCAGGTCTCTGTTTTATCTCCAGAGTGAGACATCTCTCTAGTTTTATCACCAGAGTGAGACATCACACTAGTTTTATCTCCAGAGTGAGATATCTCTCTAGTTTTATCTCTAGAGTGAGACATCTCTCTAGTTTTATCTCTAGAGTGAGACATCTCACTAGTTTTATCTCCAGAGTGAGACATCTCACTAGTTTTATCACCAGAGTGAGACATCTCACTAGTTTTATCTCTAGAGTGAGACATCTCTCTAGTTTTATCTCCAGAGTGAGACATCTCTCTAGTTTTATCTCCAGAGTGAGACATCTCACTAGTTTTATCACCAGAGTGAGACATCTCACTAGTTTTATCTCCAGAGTGAGACATCTCTCTAGTTTTATCTCCAGAGTGAGACATCTCTCTAGTTTTATCTCCAGAGTGAGACATCTCACTAGTTTTATCTCCAGAGTGAGACATCTCTCTAGTTTTATCTCCAGAGTCAGACATCTCACTAGTTTTATCTCCAGAGTGAGACATCTCACTAGTTTTATCACCAGAGTGAGACATCTCACTAGTTTTATCTCTAGAGTGAGACATCTCTCTAGTTTTATCTCCAGAGTGAGACATCTCTCTAGTTTTATCTCCAGAGTGAGACATCTCACTAGTTTTATCACCAGAGTGAGACATCTCACTAGTTTTATCTCTAGAGTGAGACATCTCTCTAGTTTTATCTCCAGAGTGAGACATCTCTCTAGTTTTATCTCTAGAGTGAGACATCTCTCTAGTTTTATCTCCAGAGTGAGACATCTCACTAGTTTTATCACCAGAGTGAGACATCTCACTAGTTTTATCTCCAGAGTGAGACATCTCTCTAGTTGTATCTCCAGAGTGAGACATCTCACTAGTTTTATCTCCAGAGTGAGACATCTCACTAGTTTTATCACCAGAGTGAGATATCTCTCTAGTTTTATCTCTAGAGTGAGACATCTCTCTAGTTTTATCTCTAGAGTGAGACATCTCACTAGTTTTATCTCCAGAGTGAAACATCTCACTAGTTTTATCACCAGAGTGAGACATCTCACTAGTTTTATCTCTAGAGTGAGACATCTCTCTAGTTTTATCTCCAGAGTGAGACATCTCTCTAGTTTTATCTCCAGAGTGAGACATCTCACTAGTTTTATCTCCAGAGTCAGACATCTCACTAGTTTTATCTCCAGAGTGAGACATCTCACTAGTTTTATCACCAGAGTGAGACATCTCACTAGTTTTATCTCTAGAGTGAGACATCTCTCTAGTTTTATCTCCAGAGTGAGACATCTCTCTAGTTTTATCTCCAGAGTGAGACATCTCACTAGTTTTATCACCAGAGTGAGACATCTCACTAGTTTTATCTCTAGAGTGAGACATCTCTCTAGTTTTATCTCCAGAGTGAGACATCTCTCTAGTTTTATCTCTAGAGTGAGACATCTCTCTAGTTTTATCTCCAGAGTGAGACATCTCACTAGTTTTATCACCAGAGTGAGACATCTCACTAGTTTTATCTCCAGAGTGAGACATCTCTCTAGTTGTATCTCCAGAGTGAGACATCTCACTAGTTTTATCTCCAGAGTGAGACATCTCACTAGTTTTATCTCCAGAGTGAGACATCTCACTAGTTTTATCTCCAGAGTGAGACATCTCTCTAGTTTTATCTCCAGAGTGAGACATCTCACTAGTTTTATCTCCAGAGTGAGACAGGTCTCTGTTTTATCTCCAGAGTGAGACATCTCACTAGTTTTATCTCCAGAGTGAGACATCTCACTAGTTTTATCTCCAGAGTGAGACATCTCTCTAGTTTTATCTCCAGAGTGAGACAGGTCTCTGTTTTATCTCCAGAGTGAGACATCTCACTAGTTTTATCTCCAGAGTGAGACAGGTCTCTGTTTTACTCCAGAGTGAGACATCTCACTATTTTTATCTCCAGAGTGAGACAGGTCTCTGTTTTATCTCCAGAGTGAGACATCTCACTAGTTTTATCTCCAGAGTGAGACATCTCACTAGTTTTATCTCCAGAGTGAGACATCTCTCTAGTTTTATCTCCAGAGTGAGACAGGTCTCTGTTTTATCTCCAGAGTGAGACATCTCACTAGTTTTATCTCCAGAGTGAGACAGGTCTCTGTTTTATCTCCAGAGTGAGACATCTCACTAGTTTTATCTCCAGAGTGAGACATCTCACTAGTTTTATCTCCAGAGTGAGACATCTCTCTAGTTTTATCTCTAGAGTGAGACATCTCTCTAGTTTTATCTCCAGAGTGAGACATCTCACTAGTTTTATAACCAGAGTGAGACATCTCACTAGTTTTATCTCCAGAGTGAGACATCTCTCTAGTTTTATCTCCAGAGTGAGACATCTCACTAGTTTTATCTCCAGAGTGAGACATCTCACTAGTTTTATCTCCAGAGTGAGACATCTCACTAGTTTTATCTCCAGAGTGAGACATCTCACTAGTTTTATCTCCAGAGTGAGACATCTCTCTAGTTTTATCACCAGAGTGAGACATCTCACTAGTTTTATCTCCAGAGTGAGACATCTCTCTAGTTTTATCTCCAGAGTGAGACATCTCACTAGTTTTATCACCAGAGTGAGACATCTCACTAGTTTTATCTCCAGAGTGAGACATCTCTCTAGTTTTATCTCCAGAGTGAGACATCTCACTAGTTTTATCACCAGAGTGAGACATCTCTAGTTTTATCTCCAGAGTGAGACATCTCTCTAGTTTTATCTCCAGAGTGAGACATCTCTCTAGTTTTATCTCCAGAGTGAGACATCTCCCTTCTATCCTATCTTTGTTGGGAGCTGCACATGCTCAGTAGCTCGGTAAGATCCATCAGCTGATAACTCTTTCTCCAGCTTTGGTCAGACCAAGGCAGGATCAGCTGGGAGACTTCTTCTAGACCAGGGACACAACAGGGACAGGAAGTAGACCAGGGACAGGAAGTAGAACAGGGACAGGAAGTAGAACAGGGACAGGAAGTAGTTATTTTGGAGATTCTGGTCCACTAGTGGCTGTTGGAGCAGTGTTTTCCATTGAGTGACGTTGAAGTGACGTAGAACGCCTTGCAGATGTTGGACAGCTCACCCGGAGACTGAAGACAGAGGACACTCAGAAACCAGATCAGAGGACATTCAGAAACTGGATCAGAGGACATTCAGAAACCGGATCAGAGGACATTCAGAAACCGGATCTCACTCAAAACAGCATGGATGGATTTTTGTTAAAGTGTGTGTGTGTGTGTGTGTGTGTGTGTGTGTGTGGAAGCACCAGAGACACAAAATAACCCCCAAATCCCAGAAAAAGGGATTTTTTTTCATAATATGGGCCCTTTAAGAAACGAATAATATTCCATCATTGTCATTTTACATTACCATACAATGAAATTCAGGTGCACTGAGACAAAAATATGTCAATCAAACATCTCCCATTCACACACATGCAACTCACATACACAACTGTCAACATGTGCATGCTAAAAAGAGTAAAGTAAAGAGTGTATTGCACCTTTTTTAATAAAATATGTATATTTAAATGTAAGAAAATGTCAGATTGCACCGTTGTGTCGGTTAGGTCTTTGATTTCAGAGCAGTGGCGGCTTTAGCATAGAAACCGATGGACCTGTATCTGTGTTTCTTTGGTTCCCCTTCGAGGGGAACGAGACACTGCGTCGGTTACGACACTATGGGCGTTCCCATAGTGTCGTAACCGACGCAGTGTCTCGTTCCCCTATCTCGGGGAACAAGGGTTACATACGTAACCCGAGACGTTCCCCTTCGAGGGGAACTCGAACTGCGTCGGTTACGACACTATGGGAACGCCCATAGTGTCGTAACCGACGCAGTGTCTCGTTCCCCTATCTCGGGGAACAAGGGTTACATACGTAACCCGAGACGTTCTGCGACTGTTAAAACAGATTCTCTGTAACTCAGAGTGCAACATACCGTTCGCACGATTTATAATAAAACGCCATTTTGGCTCATCATCTGCATGCTGTACATGTCCGTTTAAGGGGCTTACTTACTTTTTTATCTCTTATATTAGTAGTTGTGTTTTGATATTTGTTCATTCAGAATATTCTTGTCTCTCACACACACACACACACACGCACGCACGCACACACACACACACACACAGCCCTTTAAAGTTGTGGGGTCCAGCATTTTGGCCCCACAAAGCTGTCGGGACCCCACAAGTATATTGTATTCCTGGTTTTTGGACCCCACAAGTTTATTTAAACAAGACTACACACACACACACACACACACACATGGCACTATATTTGTGGGGACCCGTCATTGACATAATGCATTCCTAACCGTCACGTAACCATCACAACTAAAGGCCTAACCTTAACCCTTACCGTAACCATCACAACTAAAGGCCTAACCTTAACCCTCCTAGCCCTAAGGCCATTTTTACAGTTCATTGTCCGTCTGGATTTATTTTATAAAAAAGCTTGTAAAACACCAACCCTGTTGTCTACAGTCAAGATATGAACATCATTTTTTTCAGGACAAACTGGGTTATTAGAATATTTGGGCTGCAGTGAGCTCACCTGCATGTTAAAAATGGTTATAGGACCTTAAAGACAAATAAATAAACAAAACGGAACATGAATCTTCCAGATATGTATTGATATCACACACAGATCAATAAAACCTAAGCCATTTTACTCTCTAAAACACTTCTCATATGTCTTGGGAGTCACATTGTGAAGAAATAATCATTATAACTTATACAGTTGACAAAATACATGCATTTTTCAAAGAAAGTCAAGGCGCTTTTGCCCTCATGACATTTACTTATGCCAATAATCAACATAATAATGTCATATTTATTGATATTACACCCACAGCAATGCTACACAAGCAATTGTGTGTCTAAAACAGTTCTCCTATTGGCCTTCCATACAACCGTTTGGCCTTCCATACAGCCTTTTGGCCTTCCATACTCTTTGGGTGACGTTGTCTCCCATATATGGGCATGCACCCCATATATGGAGTCCTTGACTTCCGTACACAAAGGACGGACGGCGCTAGCGGCAGAATTGGCGAAAACGCGATGAATTATGGACAAAAAGTGGATAAATCTTGGATGTAAAGGTATGGATTTAATGCTCAACAAACCCCAAAAAAGGCAGAAGTTCCAGGCTGGATAGAAAATCACCTGTAGAGGCTAGAAGGACCCGGAAAAGACCTCCGTAACCACTAACTCGTTAGGTTTTAGCCACAATTTTCGGCGAGTTTCTATGTGTTATGGATGGTTAATGATTGAACTATGAATCAGAGGTGCTTTTTAGGCTCGTGGGCGAGTCTCTCGGGTTCAGAGGGTTAACCCTTACCCTCACCTTAACATCACAACTAAAGGCCTAACCTTAACCCTTACCCTCACCTTAACATCACAACTAAAGGCCTAACCTTAACCCTTACCCTCACCTTAACCATCACAACTAAAGGCCTAACCTTAACCCTTACCCTCACCTTAACCATCACAACTAAAGGCCTAACCTTAACCCTTACCCTCACCGTAACCATCACAACTAAAGGCCTAACCTTAACCCTTACCCTCACCTTAACCATCACAACTAAAGGCCTAACCTTAACCCTTACCCTCACCTTAACCATCACAGCTAAAGGCCTAACCTTAACCCTTACCCTCACCTTAACATCACAACTAAAGGCCTAACCTTAACCCTTACCCTCACCTTAACATCACAACTAAAGGCCTAACCTTAACCCTTACCCTCACCTTAACCATCACAACTAAAGGCCTAACCTTAACCCTTACCCTCACTTTAACCATCACAACTAAAGGCCTAACCTTAACCCTTACCTCACCTTAACCATCACAGCTAAAGGCCTAACCTTAACCCTTACCCTCACCTTAACCATCACAACTAAAGGCCTAACCTTAACCCTTACCCTCACCTTAACCATCACAGCTAAAGGCCTAACCTTAACCCTTACCCTCACCTTAACATCACAACTAAAGGCCTAACCTTAACCCTTACCCTCACCTTAACATCACAACTAAAGGCCTAACCTTAACCCTTACCCTCACCTTAACCATCACAACTAAAGGCCTAACCTTAACCCTTACCCTCACCTTAACCATCACAACTAAAGGCCTAACCTTAACCCTTACCCTCACCTTAACCATCACAACTAAAGGCCTAACCTTAACCCTTACCCTCACCTTAACATCACAACTAAAGGCCTAACCTTAACCCTTACCCTCACCTTAACATCACAACTAAAGGCCTAACCTTAACCCTTACCCTCACCTTAACCATCACAACTAAAGGCCTAACCTTAACCCTTACCCTCACCTTAACCATCACAACTAAAGGCCTAACCTTAACCCTTACCCTCACCGTAACCATCACAACTAAAGGCCTAACCTTAACCCTTACCCTCACCTTAACCATCACAACTAAAGGCCTAACCTTAACCCTTACCTCACCTTAACCATCACAACTAAAGGCCTAACCTTAACCCTTACCCTCACCTTAACATCACAACTAAAGGCCTAACCTTAACCCTTACCCTCACCGTAACCATCACAACTAAAGGCCTAACCTTAACCCTTACCCTCACCTTAACCATCACAACTAAAGGCCTAACCTTAACCCTTACCCTCACCTTAACCATCACAACTAAAGGCCTAACCTTAACCCTTACCCTCACCTTAACCATCACAACTAAAGGCCTAACCTTAAACCTTACCCTCACCTTAACCATCACAACTAAAGGCCTAACCTTAACCCTTACCCTCACCTTAACCATCACAACTAAAGGCCTAACCTTAACCCTTACCCTCACCTTAACCATCACAACTAAAGGCCTAACCTTAACCCTTACCCTCACCTTAACATCACAACTAAAGGCCTAACCTTAACCCTTACCCTCACCTTAACCATCACAACTAAAGGCCTAACCTTAACCCTTACCCTCACCTTAACCATCACAACTAAAGGCCTAACCTTAACCCTTACCCTCACCTTAACCATCACAACTAAAGGCCTAACCTTAACCATAACCTAATTCTGTCCCTAATCCTAAAACCAAGTCTTAACCCTCAAACAGCCCTTTAAAGTTGTGGGGTCCACTATTTTGGCCCTAGAAAGTTGTCGGGTCCCCACAAGTATACAGTATTCTTGATTTTTGGACCCCACGAATGTAGTTAAACAAGACCACACACACACACACACACACACACACACACACACACACACACACACACACACACACACAGTTTGTAAAACAGTTGCCTAGCCCCGCCCACCCTCGGTGTCATTCCCAGGTCAGTACCCCCCTCCCTCCCTTTCTCCACAACGGGTGTGTTTAAATAAACCAGTCCAGCTGTTTGCCATGAAAATGCCATTTACACCAACTGTCACACACACACACACACACACACACACACACACACACACACACACACACGTCTGAAAGTATAATCCAGCAGTCGGATAAAAGCTTAATTTACAGCCTTCGCCTCTGCTCGCTCGTTCACTCTGGATCTGCAGAATCAGGGACAACACCGTGTGCGACCGGCTCCAGAGGCGTTACCACAGCAACAGCCAAATATTCGGGGGGGGCGGGTCAGACTGACGGCTTTTGAGGCCGACTGGTCTTTGTAAAACCACTCACATGGTCGCCATTATCGTTCAAAGGACACACGAAAAGGTCGCTAGTTAACAATTACTTTTTAGAAGTTATTGTAATTTATCAAATTTGGTCACTTTCTATTATATTATTTCCTATTATATTACTTCCTATTATATTACTTTCTATTATATTACTTCCTATTATATTACTTCTTATTATATTACTTTCTATTATATTTTCTTTTTCTCTAATTTTTCACAGCTGCTTTATGTAACAAGTGTTCGAGGGTCGTATCTTTAACCCTTTTTTTTAGTTGTTTTTTCTGCGCTTTTTCAATGTTTTCTTTTTTTTTGTTTTTGTTATTTTTATCGTCATTTTTGTCACTTTTTTCAACGTTCTTTTACCATTTTCCCCACCCATCCATCCAACTATCCACCCGACCCACCCACCCACCCATCCATCCATCCATCCACCCACCCATCCATCCATCCATCCACCCACCCATCCACCCATCCATCCATCCACCCACCCATCCATCCATCCATCCATCCACCCACCCATCCATCCACCCACCCATCCAACTATCCATCCATCCATCCATCCATCCATCCACCCACCCATCCATCCAACTATCCACCCGACCCACCCACCCATCCATCCATCCATCCATCCATCCACCCACCCATCCACCCACCCACCCACCCATCCATCCAACTATCCACCCGACCCACCCACCCATCCATCCATCCATCCATCCATCCACCCACCCATCCATCCATCCATCCATCCATCCACACACCCATCCACCCATCCATCCACCCACCCACCCACCCATCCATCCATCCACACACCCATCCATCCATCCACACACCCATCCATCCATCCATCCATCCATCCATCCATCCACACACCCATCCATCCACCCATCCATCCATCCACACACCCATCCACCCATCCACCCACCTCTGCTGGTGGCACGGCTTCCAGCTGTAATGCAGAATGATTTTAAATCACATAAGAAGTGATGTCTGTGTGAAACCTTTCTGCTGTTTTATAATTCATGCAAAGTATATTTGTTTAAGTGTCAAATCGATTGATTAATAGACTCATTTCAAGTGTGGTTGTATTTTGTCATCCACGTAGGCAAATCATGCGTTCAGTGGTGCAGATGTACAGTCTACCACTTAACAAGTAAACAGCTGACGTAGTCTCTGCTCTGAGCGCTGACACCGTCTCCCTCTCATGTACGCACTGAGCACCGAGCTGTACCTTCAAGGAGCTTCGTCTAATAAGACGATGACCGCCTGCAGTGGAAAACAGTCGCACTTTACACCTTTTAACAGTCAAATTAGAACCAATTTTGTTGTTTTTTTCGGCCATTTTTGTCACTTTTTTCAATGTTTTTTTTCAAAGTGGAGGGTGGGGGTGTGGCCTTAACCAACTGCCACTTTGCTCGTTTAAAAGCCATGATGTCTCTCTCTCATGGGGGGCAAATTCTCTGTGCGGGCAAAGTAGAGAAAGGGGAGGTAACCTTTCCCCTTATGAGGTCATAAGGAGAAGATTCCAGATCGGCCCATCTGAGCTTTCATGTTCTCAAAGGCAGAGCAGGATACCCAGGGCTCGGTTCACACCATTTCTAGCCACTGGGGGGCCATAGGCAGGCTGGGGGAGGGACTCATATTAATGTTAAAAAACCTCAACATAACATCAGTAACATCAGTCCTTTAAATTTAGATCCCCAAACTCGCTGACGTTTCCATTATGTTATCAGTAAACAGAAAACACACAAAAAACTCCTACAGGTCTCTATCTCCCGCCTCCAAGCTCCAATTAACTCTCCAATTAACCACCGGGGGGGGGCAACACCCCCGCAGGAATTAATCATTCCAGTCATTAGGGTTGCCTCCCAAACACACAACAAGAGTCTGGAGCTCCAGTACAATGCTGACTCACCAGTTGTTGACCTGCAGGTTGGTGAGGCCGGTGTCCTGAGCCAGCTGCTTCTTCTGCTCCTCCGACGGGTACGGGTGCTGCAGAGGGACAAAAAGACAGAGAGTCAACACACTGTCCAACATCACAGGGTCCTTATTTTTACTCCTCGTTGTTAGTTTTTAGGCTCAAAGCTGCTTATTAGCGCTATAGAAGAAGGGAGGCGGGGCTAGACTCATTAAGGGGATATGAAATGGAGCATAATTAATGTTGAGCCAATTAGAGAGGGAAGCCAAGTGGAGAGAGACTGTGTGTGTGTGTGTGTGTGTGTGTGTGTGTGTGTTGGCGTTGTTGAGGCTTGTTTCTCTAACAGCAAAGGATCAGAACAGGCCTGCGGCTGCACAGCTCGATCCCTGGAGTCTGTGTGTGTGTGTGTGTGTGTGTGTGTGTGTGTGTGTGTGTGTGTGTGTGTGTGCTTACCGTATGCATTTATTATATGTAATGATTCTTATGTATTTATCTGTGTAGATATTATAGGTTACATTATAGGCTTCCTTTTTCTTTTTAAGTTTTTATCTCCGTCCACACAAGAGTTCAAGCTCCAGTAGCAGAACTAATCTCTGTCACACACACACACACACACACACACACACACACACACACACACACACACACACACACACACACACGGCATGTGCGAGCCGGTGTCAACAGGAAGCAGATTGTCTGACGTTACTCTGCAGTTGAAAATAATAGATGCAGAAAATTCTTTAGAGAAAGAAGAACGTAGCTTGTCTCTCCGCTGCAGTGTGTGTGTGTGTGTGTGTGTGTGTGTGTGTGTGTGTGTTTATGTGTGTGTGTGTGTGTGGGGGGGGGAATGGGAAATTGCAGCAGTAAAATTAGTCACACAGCACAGAATATAAATATAAATGAAAAACTAGGATTCAATATACATACATACAATATACATAATATAATCATAATAATAATAATAATAGGATAAAATACAAGAACTAATATTTGAATATATACAAGTTGGGAATACAAACAATGTGCAACTGCTTATACAGTACGGTAAAGATACTCCAGCTTCTGGGGGAAGTTAAAGCTGCGGACGATAAATAACGTTTCTCTTCTACAGCTGACAACGAGACAGCGAGCTGACCGAAACCAGCTGCTGCAGATCCTCCGCGGCGCGCCGGAGACTTATACCTTAAAGCTATAGCGAGGTCTGCACCAATCACATCGGTGTATCTGATGTAGGCGGGGCCAGAAGCGAGTTGCACCAATCACATTGGTGTATCTGATGTGGGCGGGGCCAGAGGCGAGCTGACCAGATGACGACAGTCTAATCTACCAGTTAGCTCCGCTGGTTGCTAAGCGTACGGGGCCCTGGAGACGTCACCCCGTGTGTTGTTGTGATTGGTCGTAGTGTTATCCAATTGCGTGCAGGGGAGATTTTCAAATGCACGCTCGGTGCCCCCCCTCGAGATGGCCGACTTCCATTACTCGATGCCAGACCCTTAATCCTTCAGATTTGGGGTCAGCCAATGTATTTTGCTGTGTAGGTGAAAAGACTTCATGTGTTTGTGTCTTAAAATGTAAAGTAACTAGTAACTAAAGCTGTCAGATGAATATAATGGAGTTAAAAGTACAATATTTCTCTCTATTAGATGGTCCCATCCATATTTTCATGCAACACGAAAACCAGTTTCAGTGTGTTCAGGGCCGGTCTGGTTTCAGAGTTTTTTATCTGGAGCCACCTGCTCATCATAAATAATAAATAATAACCCATCCTGTTAGCAGGAGCGGCAGCTCAGACCAACCTCACGGTTCAATAATGACTTATTTGCCAAAACCACCATCTTGTTTTTGTGTTACCTCACCATGCAGTGGTGAGCAGGTGCACGCCCACACTGTGATGTCACTGCTGGGTGACATCACAGTGAATATCTTTTTTAACAGGTTTGACATTGAACACATCAAATGTTCTTTAGCTGTGTCTTGTAATAAAGTCTGCAGCTCTTCTTTCATCTGCACATTTACAGCCTGCATGCACACACACGCACACGCGCACGCGCACACACACACACACACACACACACACACAGTTGTGATGTGGGGGAGGTGTTGTTGTTTAGTGTCCCAGTAAACCTGTTAAGAGGGTGTAATTACTATTACTACTCATTTAAAGTGTGTGTGTGTGTGTGTGTGTGTGTGTGTGTGTGTGTGTGTGTGTGTGTGTGTGTGTGTGTGCGTAGATGGAAAAGTTGTAGAAGCAAAATGTGGAAAATGTCTGATTTTGAAAAGAGATAATAAAAAATAAAAAAAATTACTCATGATCCTGCTGCCTGAACTGGGTGGAGAAGGCACTGGATTTATTGTGTGTGTGTGTGTGTGTGTGTGTGTGTGTGTGTGTGTCGGAGGGTATTCTGGCTTCATGGCTGCCTCCCATAAAGTCATACACTAAATCTAGCAGCCACAGCTCATAAAGCCGAGCCACAAGCCAAAGTGCTGTTTACACCGCGCGCGCACACACACACACACACACACACACACACACACACACACAAACACACACACACACACACACCTTTTTCCTTTTTTATCTAATGTAAAAGTGTAAAACCGTCCTCCCTGTTGATTATTAGTGTGTAATTTCCCTCTCAGATGCCATTTGCTTCCTTTATTGACGTCTTTCCACGAGCAGGTGCGGTTAGCTTAGCGTGCACGCTAACATTTGTTTACAGTCACCCAACTCGTTATGGAGCTGCTTTGGCTTACAAATTACACATGTGACTCCGTCAAAACAGCTGGAAGGACTTTCCACTTTCTAGTGCATCGGCAGAGCAGCAGGCAGAATTTGCACACACACACAAAAACACAAAAAAACCCAGAGAGAAACGAGTCCTGAACTTCAAAGCGAGCGGGACAATTACAGAGAAGGACTTCAGTGCACTCAACTGAGGAATGGGCCTCCTGAGCCGGGCGAGACAGATGAGTTAGCAGGAAGCCCCGGCGCTGACCTCACAGCCCCCCTGCCCTCCAACCATCAGGGGTCAGGGGGCGCCGGGACACCTCCATCCATCCATCAGCAGCTGTTTACAGCCACAGAGCTGCAGATGTGGGTGATGGCGAGGCCACGGAGACCCGCAGGCACCAACACGTGTCCAGCCGCCTCCTCCAGGAGTCACCAGAGACATGGCCGTCAGGGTTAGGGACCGAAACCCAGAGTTAGGGTCCAAGTCAAGTTTCAAGTCTTTGAGATAGAGTCCAAGTCGAGTTTTAGGTCTTTGTGATGGCGTTGCATAGTCTGTCCACCAGAGGACGCTCTACAACGTCCCTGTTAGTGATGGTGTTGCATAGTCTGTCCACCAGAGGACGCTCTACAACGTCCCCGTTAGTGATGGCGTTGCATAGTCTGTCCACCAGAGGACGCTCTACAACGTCCCCGTTAGTGATGGCGTTGCATAGTCTGTCCACCAGAGGACGCTCTACAACGTCCCTGTTAGTGATGGCGTTGCATAGTCTGTCCACCAGAGGACGCTCTACAACGTCTCCG
Source organism: Percina caprodes (assembly GCA_013375575.1). Lineage (NCBI taxonomy): Eukaryota > Metazoa > Chordata > Actinopteri > Perciformes > Percidae > Percina > Percina caprodes. Next base: position 1,218,826 of record JABXJD010000177.1, on the reverse strand, counting down.
TTAGTGATGGCGTTGCATAGTCTGTCCACCAGAGGACGCTCTACAACGTCCCGTTAGTGATGGCGTTGCATAGTCTGTCCACCAGAGGACGCTCTACAACGCCCGTTAGTGATGGCGTTGCATAGTCTGTCCACCAGAGGACGCTCTACAACGTCCCGTTAGTGATGGCGTTGCATAGTCTGTCCACCAGAGGACGCTCTACAACGTCCCGTTAGTGATGGCGTTGCATAGTCTGTCCACCAGAGGACGCTCTACAACGTCCCGTTAGTGATGGCGTTGCATAGTCTGTCCACCAGAGGACGCTCTACAACGTCTCCGTTAGTGATGGCGTTGCATAGTCTGTCCACCAGAGGACGCTCTACAACGTCCCTGTTAGTGATGGCGTTGCATAGTCTGTCCACCAGAGGACGCTCTACAACGTCCCTGTTAGTGATGGCGTTGCATAGTCTGTCCACCAGAGGACGCTCTACAACGTCCCGTTAGTGATGGCGTTGCATAGTCTGTCCACCAGAGGACGCTCTACAACGTCCCCGTTAGTGATGGCGTTGCATAGTCTGTCCACCAGAGGACACTCTACAACGTCCCTGTTAGTGATGCCGTTGCATAGTCTGTCCACCAGAGGACGCTCTACAACGTCCCCGTTAGTGATGGCGTTGCATAGTCTGTCCACCAGAGGACACTCTACAACGTCCCCGTTAGTGATGGCGTTGCATAGTCTGTCCACCAGAGGACGCTCTACAACGTCCCCGTTAGTGATGGTGTTGCATAGTCTGTCCACCAGAGGACGCTCTACAACGTCCCTGTTAGTGATGGCGTTGCATAGTCTGTCCACCAGAGGACGCTCTACAACGTCCCTGTTAGTGATGGTGTTGCATAGTCTGTCCACCAGAGTTTGTCTTTTTCTACATTTTATTGAACTTTAATATATTTTGATGTTCTGTTTTGTAATGTGTTCCTGGATCTTTTTTTTTTTTTATATACAGTATATCGGCCGAAATATCATCTCGAGTCGGAAGTCTGACTGAGACATTTGCGTTCTCACATACAGCTCCGCCGAGTGATGTGTAGATGAGTTCAGGTTTTGCATGTGTGAAAGGGGGAAAGGGGGACAGGATCAGGACTGTAGTGGGTCTTAAACTCTTCTGTGTTTGGTTAAAACTAAAAGCCCCTGTTCTGTTGCTCCCTCGCCCTGCAGTGAAAACATCATCCATTACCTCTGTGACAGGCCCCCCGGGGACCCCAGGGCCCGGCGCTCTGTAGGGGTCGCCTTTATTGACCTCGCAACCTACCTCCCACCCCCCTCACACACACACACACACACGTACA
>JABXJD010000177.1:1187500-1212500 GCA_013375575.1 Percina caprodes | reverse complement strand
AAAGGAACAGGTCGCATGTGGCAGCTGCATTTTTGAATTATATGGCTTTTTAACATGGCCGTAAATTAATTTAATGTCACCACAAACTGAACAAATGCTGCAGAATATGCAGAAAGACTAACGTAGTACCACCATAAACTAGATTACTATATTGGGAACAAGTTGCACTTATAATCTGGTCGTTAGCACCAAATACTGAAGTTTAAATTGACCAGAAGTCAAAAAAGTTTAGGAACAGAACAACGGGTTAAGTTTAGGAAAAGAACAATGGGTTAGTTTAGGAAAAGATCAACGGGTTAGTTTAGGAAAAGATCAACGGGTTAAGTTTAAGAAAAGATCAACGAGTTAATTTTGGAAAAGATCAACAGGTTAGTTTAGAAAAAGATTAACGGGTTGGTTGGGTTAGTTTTGGAAAAGAAGAAAAGGACGGCCGTACACAGCGGACAGGTTAGGTATAGGAAAAGAACAACGAGTTAGTTTAGGAAAAGAACAACGGGTTAAGTTTAGGAAAAGATCAACGGGTTAATTTAGGAAAAGAACAACAGGTTGGATTTAGGAAAAGATCAACGGGTTAGTTTTGGAAAAGATCAATGGGTTAGTTTTGGAAAAGTAGAAAAGGACGGCCATACACAGTGGACAGGTTAGGTTTAGGAAAAGATGAATGGGTTAGTTTAGGAAAAGAACAGCGGGTTAGTTTTGGAAAAGATCAACATGTTGAGTTTAGGAAAAGATCAACGGGTTAGTTTAGGAAAAGATCAACGGGTTAGTTTAGGAAAAGAACAACGGGTTAGTTTAGGAAAAGAACAACGGGTTAATTTAGGTAAAGATCAACGGGTTAGTTTTGGAAAAGATCAACGAGTAGTTTAGGAAAAGATCAACGGGTTAGTTTTGGAAAAGATCAATGGGTTAGTTTAGGAAAAGACCAACGGTTTAGTTTAGGAAAAGATCAATGGGATAAGTTTAGGAAAAGAACGGGTTAGTTTAGGAAAAGAACAACGGGTTAGTTTAGGTAAAGATCAACGGGTTAGTTTAGGAAAAGATCAATGGGTTAGTTTAGGAAAAGACCAACGGGTTAGTTTAGGAAAAAATCAATGGGATAAGTTTAGGAAAAGAACGGGTTAGTTTAGGAAAAGAACAATGGGTTAGTTTAGGAAAAGATCAACGGGTTGGTTTTGGAAAAGATCAATGGGTTAGTTTAGAAAAAGACCAACGGGTTAGTTTAGGAAAAGATCAACGGGATAAGTTTAGGAAAAGAACGGGTTAGTTTAGGAAAAGAACAACGGGTTAGTTTAGGTAAAGATCAACGGGTAAGTTTAGGAAAAGATCAATGGGTTAGTTTAGGAAAAGACCAACGGGTTAGTTTAGGAAAAAATCAATGGGATAAGTTTAGGAAAAGAACGGTTAGTTTAGGAAAAGAACAACGGGTTAGTTTATGAAAAGAACAACGGTTAGTTTAGGAAAAGACCAACGGGTTAGTTTAGGAAATGAACAACGGGTGAGTTTAGGAAAAGAACAACGGGTGAGTTTAGGAAAAGATCAACGGGACGGCCGTACACAGCGGACGGGTTGGGTTTAGGAAAAAAGAACGGGACTGTTGGGTCCCAACACGGATTTTTGGGCTTTCATATACTCGCTACCGTTGTTGCTCTCAATGCTACATCGCCTTCTCAATGACTTTACTTCATTGTTTTCCAGCGGAAAGTTCCGGGTCTGAAAAGTGAAGCCGATGTTATCTTATGCTAAGCCAATCTACTTATTCTACTTATCATTACCTCGATAAACATTTTTATAATGAGTTCATGGTCCCAATTGTTTCCACGTTCCAAGTCTTCAATACCGCATGATGCTCTTTTAGTAAATGATGATCCCATTTATTTAACCCTTAAAAATTCAAAATCAACTCTTTTGACGCTTTGTCCCTTTTTTCAACACTTTTTTCAATGTTTGTCTCTTTTTTTGACGTTTTCAACACTTATTAACTTTAGTTTTCTAGTTATTTTTTGGAATTTATGGTCAATAAAGCTCATTTATAGAAAATTATATCTGATGTTTGAGTTTGAAAAGCAGAAATTAGGAATTATTGAGACTAAAATTAAAGGAATGGATGTTGATGATAATCAGACTGGAATATGTCAACTTTTACTCTCAATACTATTTCAAAAACACAATTTGGTTTCAAATGCTATAAAATTGAATAAGACGCCCCAAAATTAATGAAATAGCTTAGCACAGTGCTATTTTAACCATAAACAACATTGGCTTGGACACTTCACTCTCTCCAGCTCCACCCTTTCATCCAAAAATGATCACTTCATATATATATATATATATATATATATATATATATATATATATATATATATATATATATATATATATATGCCCCTATTCAGAATGTGCAGAGACCAATGGGTAACGTTAGCGATGCTACAGCCATTATTTTTACAGTGTATGGTTGCATTGCTCTTACTTTTAAAATGGTAGATGACCAAGACTTCTATGTAACTTCCAGGAACTTGGAGCTTACCCACAGCTGTCAGATGAGAGTGACTAAATCCATTATCTACATTATCTACACGACAACACTAGCAGGTGCCGGTGACTCAACGTGGCGTGGTATTAACTCTTCCACTCAATCCTTTCCATTGGTGTGCATCCTGTCCCAGTAACCTAGTCCTAGTAACCGGAGTCCATATGCTTTCTTTTCTTCCTTGGATTAGGATGGCAACAAGGTCTTGGGGGAGCAGAAGGACTCCCCCGGCTACACCCTGCTATGCTCTGCGATGCCCTGTAACGCCCTGCAGTGTCCTGGTATGACATAAACTACTACTACTACTACTACTACTATTACTACCATTTCTAGTCATAGTTCCATTATCTTTATTGTGTCTATTATTACCACTGTGCATCACCCCCCCAACCGGCCCCGTCAGAATCCACGTACCAAGAGCCTGGGTCTGTTCCAGGTTTCTTCCTAAAAGTAGTTTTTCCCTTGCCACTGTCGCACTAAATGCTTGCATTTGCGGGAATTACTGGAATTGTTGGGTCTGTAAATTATAGAGCGGTCTAGACCTGCTCTATCTGTAAATTATAGAGCGGTCTAGACCTGCTCTATCTGTAAATTATAGAGCGGTCTAGACCTGATCTATCTGTAAATTATAGAGCGGTCTAGACCTGTTCTATCTGTAAATTATAGAGCGGTCTAGACCTGCTCTATCTGTAAATTATAGAGCGGTCTAGACCTGTTCTATCTGTAAATTATAGAGCGGTCTAGACCTGATCTATCTGTAAATTATAGAGCGGTCTAGACCTGCTCTATCTGTAAATTATAGAGCGGTCTAGACCTGATCTATCTGTAAATTATAGAGCGGTCTAGACCTGTTCTATCTGTAAATTATAGAGCGGTCTAGACCTGCTCTATCTGTAAATTATAGAGCGGTCTAGACCTGTTCTATCTGTAAATTATAGAGCGGTCTAGACCTGATCTATCTGTAAATTATAGAGCGGTCTAGACCTGCTCTATCTGTAAATTATAGAGCGGTCTAGACCTGCTCTATCTGTAAATTATAGAGCGGTATAGACCTGCTGTATCTGTAAATTATAGAGCGGTCTAGACCTGTTCTACCTGTAAATTATAGAGTGGTCTAGACCTGCTCTATCTGTAAATTATAGAGTGTTCTAGACCTGTTCTACCTGTAAATTATAGAGCGGTCTAGACTTGCTCTATCTGTAAATTATAGAGTGGTCTAGACCTGTTCTATCTGTAAATTATAGAGCGGTCTAGACTTGTTCTACCTGTAAATTATAGAGCGGTCTAGACTTGCTTTATCTGTAAATTATAGAGTGGTCTAGACCTGCTCTATCTGTAAATTATAGAGCGGTCTAGACCTGCTCTACCTGTAAATTATAGAGCGGTCTAGACCTGCTCTATCTGTAAATTATAGAGCGGTCTAAACCTGCTCTATCTGTAAATTATAGAGTGTTCTAGACCTGTTCTACCTGTAAATTATAGAGCGGTCTAGACTTGCTCTACCTGTAAATTATAGAGCGGTCTAGACTTGCTCTATCTCTACATTATAGAGTGGTCTAGACCTGCTCTATCTGTAAATTATAGAGTGGTCTAGACCTGCTCTATCTGTAAATTATAGAGCGGTCTAGACCTGTTCTACCTGTAAATTATAGAGCGGTCTAGACCTGCTCTATCTGTAAATTATAGAGCGGTCTAGACCTGTTCTACCTGTAAATTATAGAGCGGTCTAGACTTGCTCTATCTGTAAATTATAGAGCGGTCTAGACCTGCTCCATCTGTAAATTATAGAGCGGTCTAAACCTGTTCTACCTGTAAATTATAGAGCGGTCTAGACCTGCTCTATCTGTAAATTATAGAGCGGTCTAGACCTGCTCCATCTGTAAATTATAGAGTGGTCTAGACCTGCTCTACCTGTAGATTATAGAGCGGTCTAGACCTCCTCTATCTGTAAATTATAGAGCGGTCTAGACCTGCTCTACCTGTAGATTATAGAGCGGTCTAGACCTGCTCTATCTGTAAAGTGTGTCAATATAATCGTTGTTATGATTTGATACTATGAATAAATTGAATCCACATCATTTAATTCCAACATTTTGAGTAGGTTTATGCCCCAAAACAGCGAAGGAAGCCCTGCACGTACCGTGAGGTGCTGGAACAGCCAGGCTCTCAGGATGTTGGTGGCCACTTTGGGGAAGACGCCTCTCTTTTTGTTGTGCAGTTTGTCTCTGTCGGGGTCGTCGTCGTCCCCCGTGCTGGGAGAAGCCATGCCGTTATCCAGGCAGTCACCTGAGCAACACAGCGAGGAGAAGACCAACACGTTATCTTACAGACGTTTCCGTGGATACCAAACAAGGTGGTTGGTACACATCTAGTCTTGCTTTCCTCCACAGAAACAACTCATTTTTTTCCCTTACTGTACCGAAAATGAACCAAACCGTGACGTCAAAACCGAGGAAGACACCAAACTGGGGGACGGGGGGACGGGGGGACGACACCACCAGACGCCACCAGATACGAAATCACCACAATACTTATGCCACAATACGAAATTGTTGCGATTTTAAACACATATTGCAATATTCTGCGATTTATTGTAATTTATCACTTTTTTCCAACTTCAAATTTTTCCCCAAAAGGAAACTTATCAACATGTTTCATCTTAAAAGAAACATTTCTCTGTTTGTTCATCTCACTTCAATGTTATCGCTGCAAAATGGGACAAACTGACCATCACATATATAATATATAATATATAATAATAGATCCATATTTGGCGCCTGTGTATTGATACAGTATTACCACTGAAAATATTGCGATACTATGCTGTGTTTTATATATATATATATATATATATATATATATATATATATATATATATATATATATACTAGATTTCCCCCCCATCCCTATACCAAACCGTGATTTTTGTGTACTGTGACACCCCTAGTTGTTATGTAACCCTAATATCCTCTTTTCCGTCCATGTGTTAAGCTCCCTGAACGGTTATTTTTACCTCCTTTGGGGAGTGGGCTGTCTTTCATAGCTCTTTAGCGGGGGAAAATGCACCTCTTCTAAATTCAGTATTGGGGGAAGGGGGGTTGGGGCAAAACCCCTTGCATCCTCCCCCCGAAATCTACGGCTATGTTTGCTATATTCCCAATGGTTGCCGAGCGCTGCTACACAGCCAGCGAGCTAACATTAGCATGTTTCACTCAGAGTCCACATGTCCTCTGAGCACTTAAAGACGCCTAACAAACACATGCCTTCACTCGAGTACTTCCCTGCACAGAAGTCCCCAGATGATGAGTGGCGTGCTCTGCTCCGTAACCCTCTCCGCGGCCCCCCACCATCCCCCCGCAGGTTTTTGAATTGCTGCACATATAATGCAGCATTTCAACTGAAAACCACTAATAGCTGCTGGGCCCGGTGTGTTTTTGTGTGTTTTTTACTGCACTTTCTCTGCCTGTTTAATGAGGCTCATTTTCTCCTCAGTGTTTTTAACAGCGCCGGGCCAAGGTTAGTGCGACGGTCCCCGGCAGTCGGCCTGCAGCGGGAGCTCCCGGCGCTGCCCAGAGTCGGCGGAGGATCGAGGCCTCCCCCGCGCCTCGTCGAGGCACGATTCTGCAGAGCCTGAGAAGGTGGAAATAATCATAAAAATGATGCGTAACTCCATAAACAAGCTCTCGGCCTCATTAGGCTGAACCGCAAGCTCCCCGAGGCTGATTTACACCCCACCCCTCCACCCTCGCTCGCTGCTCTCTCCCCTCCGAGAGCCAAGGAAACAGAATCCGACCCAACCTGCTAATGCTTTGTGACAACTCGGCTTCACAACAACCTGTGAGCTACAAGCAGAGCCGCCCCCGGTCTGTTTGGGTCCCAAAATATCACCTTTTGCTGTCATTTTTCCCCTTTTACCCTCAACGAGTTTGTCCCTTTTTCTGCAGTTTTTTTTCAAATGTATTTACTTATTTTCAGCATTTTTAGGCCTTTATGATGACAGGACAGCTTAGACATGAAAGGCGAGAGAAGGGAATGACGTGCAGCAAAGGGACCGGGCTGGAGTCGAACCTGCGGCCGCCACGGAGAGGACTCAGCCTCTGTACATGGGCACGCGCTCCACCAGGTGTGCTACCCGGGCGCCCTTTACTCAGTTTTTTTTTCTTTACAGATGTAACTTAAATAGCTGACATTACTGCATTGTGTCAACAGTTAATGTTCATGTTCATTTAATATTGTATGGGGAGTTTTCTTCTGCAGAATGACCTTTAACCTCTGACCTCTCACTGACCTCCAAGACATCACAAGACATGTCTCATGACATCCACATCTCGCCTGTATTCTGACAGATTTCTACGGACTGTCTTTGTCGGCTGGCTTGTACGGAGAGGAGAAAAAAAACATAATACATTTTTTTCCAACAATTTTTGAAATGTCTGTTATAATAATTATATAATAATGTAATTAATCTTTAATCAATAAAGATGATTTAGCAATTCAGCAGAGCCGCCGCCCAAGACGATTGTGATTGGTTTAACCCTCGTGTTGTCTTCCCTGTCGGGACCTTCTCGTGTCCCTCGGGTCAAACTGACCCGGGACTTATTTGGGGTTTTAAAAACAATTCTGAAATTAAATTTTACTTTAATCAGTCTCTACTAGAACACTATTAAAGATGGAAGTGGGGTTCGTTTTTATCATCAGGTTATAATTCATGTTAAAAATCACTATGGAATGAAGTTAATTTGTTAACTAAGGTTCGGGAGCGGTGCCACACCTAAACCACGCTTAAACCACACCTAAACCACGCCTAAACCACGCCTAAACCACACCTAAACCACACCTAAACCACGCCTAAACCACGCCTAAACCACGCCTAAACCACACCTAAACCACACCTAAACCACACCTAAACCACGCCTAAACCACACCTAAACCACGCCTAAACCACGCCTAAACCACGCCTAAACCACACCTAAACCACGCCTAAACCACACCTAAACCATGCCTAAACCACACCTAAACCACGCCTAAACCACGCCTAAACCACACCTAAACCACGCCTCCAATCACCAGACAAACCTGCATCTACCGTGCTGCCTCTCTCATGTCTCTTCTAGGTACCGTCTGGGGGGGTCTGGAAACTATGAACTGCTTTTGAGACTGGACCCCCCCACTCTGAGTCTCCTCCACCCGGTCATCACACATCTTCCCAAACCAGCCATCAGACCACATCCACATCAATTCATCTGCCTGCACATTCATAATGTTCATTAAATCTGTAACTAACACGTGGTTGTGGCGTGGTCCAACATCAGTGTCATATCCAGAATAATGTTCTGAGTCAGGAATACATGTTTATCAGGAAATAAGGTAAGGTGCTGATTTCAGGTAGAAAACATGGAACTGGGACCATTTTTCTTCTTCTAAAAAATTAGAAATGGGTCAATTTGACCTGAATACCGTCTGTCATGCCACTTAAGAGTGTGTTTGCTACTTGTTTCAGTAGTTAGGTTTGTTTATCCTTGTAACTATAGTAACGTAGTGCCGGTGCATGTTGGGAAACAGGAAGTAATATTGCCATGCGGTAATCAGCTACGGCAGCGTGTGAGTTCTACTAGTCGTCTGTTTTTATGTGGATTGCGTTCCTTTCTCTCCTTTCGCTAACGTTGTGTAACGTTAGATTATTGCTCATTGTTGGTTGTAACCATATCGAAGCAGCTAAGAAGCTAGGTTGTTTGTGCTAGGTCAAGTTAGCTTATATTTTGCTATTGGTGGCTCTTGTTAGCTTGATTGTGTTGCTATAAAGCAGTGGTTCCCAATCTTGTTCAGCTCAAGACCCAAAAGAGAAATTTGGTGTCTCCCTGGGACCCAAATTTACAAAAATACACCATGAATCATTGTAACATCTACATTTTTAAACTGTGGACAAAAGACGGAACAAACCATGAATTTAAATGTATATGAAGTGCATTTATTCCATTATAAAAGTAAACAAAAACAGAAAAGGTCTCTATTGTCCTCTCTGTGTCTCCGTCCCCTCCCATCGTCCCTCAGGACCCACACCAACATGGTTTTAATAATGCTGACTTGAATTTAATGAGATGTATGTGTCTGGTTGAAGATATCAACCAGCTGATCTACTCTAGGTTCGGTTTTTGAAAGTGCCATTCTGAGGTCATTCTGAGGTCATTCTGAGGTCATTCTGGGGTCGTTCTGGGGTCATTCTGAGGTCATGCTGAGGTCATTCTGAGGTCGTTCTGGGGTCATTCTGAGGTCATTCTGAGGTCATGCTGAGCATTTAGTCTGTTTCTGTATTAGTTTTTCAGGTACGCTAGAGTCGAAAAGCCAGATTCTCATTTTACTCTGCCAATTGGCGACCCAATAAAACGGGTCTGCGACCCATTTTGGGTCCCGACCCTAAGTTTGGGAAACATTGTTATAAAGGCTACAGAGTCACGTAAGCTAAGCGCGCTATTTACACTATGTTGTGTATTTGGGCTTGATTTATGATACAGACTTTTCTTTGTATTGTGTTGCAGTTTTACAAAATTAGTAAACTAAAACCAGTAAACTTCATGGTAATGAAGCAACTGTGTCCTGGAGTTTCTTGGGAGTGTTTAAGCTGAATGGGAAATAGTCCACGACACCATCCAAGGGTTAGGGAAGTAGGGAGTGAGTCCTTACCCCAAGTGAAGGAGTTTAAGTACCTTGGGGTCTTGTTCGCGAGTGAGGGGACCATGGAGCGTGAGATTGGTCGGAGAATCGGAGCGGGGGGTATTACATTCAGTTTATCGCACCGTTGTGATGAAAAGAGAGCTGAGCCAGAAGACAAAGCTCTCGATCTACCGGGCAATTTTCGTTCCTACCCTCACCTATGGTCATGAAGGCTGGGTCATGACCGAAAGAACGAGGTCCAGGGTACAAGCGGCCGAAATGGGTTTCCTCAGGAGGGGGGCTGGCGTCTCCCTTAGAGATTGGGTGAGAAGCTCAGTCCTCCGAGAGGAGCTCGGAGTAGAGCCGCTGCTCCTTCACGTCGATAGGAGCCAGTTGAGGTGGTTCGGGCATCTGGTGAGGATGCCTCCTGGGGGGCTCCCTAGGGAGGTGGTCCAGGCACGTCCAGCTGGGAGGAGGCCTCGGGGAAGACCCTGGACTAGGTGGAGAGATTATATCTCCAACCTGGCCTGGGAACGCCTCGGGATCCCCCAGTCGGAGCTGGTTGATGTGGCTCGGGAAAGGGAAGTTTGGGGTCCCCTACTGGAGCTGCTCCCCCCGAGACCCGATACCGGATAAGCGGATGAAGATGGATGGATGGATGGACCATCCAAGGGTTAATAAAGAGACCCAAACAACCCAGAGCGCGTCTTTCTTCCGATACAGATCCTGTCATCTCACGCTTGTGTGTTTTTCTCGCTTCATTACAAACTCAACGGCAGATAAAGCGCACTCACAGTGACAGCATTACGATCTTCTATGCCGAGGATATGCTTCTCTGTGTGTGATCTCCACGCCGGCACGTTACCACGCCGGCCAAACGCGCTGGCGAGTGCGTCCGCGGCTGCTGAGCTGCAGCCGGCAGACGGCGGATGTCATTTTAAGTCCTGCTGACTTTTCACTACAACGTCAAAGAAATCTTTTTATTAACCCCGTTTGGCTGCGTTTGCGGAGGTCAGCTGGGGAGCTGGCTGTGTGTAAGTGATGAGAAAATATCTTCCAGCTAAAAGAGAGCGAGCTGACGCCGCTGGAGATCTGGCGGCTGATTCTGGACGTCCAATCAGAGCGAAGCGTCCGCGAGGAAGCAGATCTGTGTCCAAATGGACGTGTGACGGTTTGGCTTTGGTGTCATTGACTACATGTACATGCAGATAATAGTATTTTATTCCTATCGCCTATCAGGGCGCCTTTCCATGGGCGGCCCCCCCCACACACACACACACACACACACACACACACACTCTGACATCTCTCCATTAGTGCATGTATAGGTACTGAGCATGTGTGTGTAGTTCAGGCCTGTGTGTAATGTGTAATAATAACGAGTGTACATTGTAATTTCCCCTTGTGGGACTAATAAATGATACTTTAATCTTAATTTATTATTATTATTTCATGTATATTGTATCCTAGTATTTCATTATATTTATATTCTGTGCTGTGTGACTGATTTTGCTGCTGGAACACTATAATATCCCATTTTATTGGGATCAATATCTATCTATCTATCTATCTATCTATCCATATCTATCTATTTATCTATCTATCTATCTATCCATATCTATCCATCTCTATCCATCTATCTATCCATCTCTATCCATCTCTATATCTATCTATCTATCTATCTATCTATCTATCTATCTATCTATCTATCTATCCATCTATCTATATCTATCTATCTATCTATCCATATCTATCTATCCATATCTATCTATCCATATCTATCTATCTATCTATCTATCTCTAAAACAGGGAAATCTGCAAAGGTAATGGTAGATAACGGGCAATAACGGGAGATAAGGGCGATAACGGGCGATAAAGGGAGATAACGGGAGATAACGGGAGATGACGGGCGATAACGGAAGTTATCTGGAGATAACGGGAGATAACAGGAGATAACGGGAGATAACAGGAGATAACGGGAGATAACGGGAGTTATCTGGAGATAACGGGCGATAACGGGAGTTATCTGGAGATAACGGGAGATAACGGGAGATAACGGGAGATAACGGGAGTTATCTGGAGATAACGGGAGATAACGGGCAATAACGGGAGTTATCTGGAGATAACGGGAGATATCTGGAGATAACGGGAGATAACGGGAGATGACGGGCGATAACGGAAGTTATCTGGAGATAACGGGAGATAACGGGCGATAACGGGAGTTATCTGGAGATAACGGGAGATAACGGGAGATACTTTTCTTGGTTCCCCGATGTTGCCCCTTGTTTTTCATTAATCAGTCTGAATGCTGTTCGTTCTCCGTGTAAATGCAGAGAACTTGTTTTCTATTATGATTTTTCTTTTAAACCAGTTTGCAGTAAACGAGGATAGAAACTCACTCTGGGGAAGTCTTGTTCCCATTTTCTCTGCATTTGTGTTTTAGAGTCTTCTTTTTTCAAAGTGTAGACGTTTTGAATGTTCATAACTGTTTAACACATGAACATAAGAATTGGTTAATGCATGCACTGCATGCTGTGTTATTTCTACTTCCTCCAGTGTGTGTGTGTGTGTGTGTGTGTGTGTGTGTGTGTGTGTGTGTGTGTGTGTGTGTGTGTGTCTGGGAGATAAAGCTCTCTTTCTTCCAGCTCTGCCCTTAGCTCACGTCGTCTGTCAGCCTTCATCACTCCCTTATTGTCTCTACCGTCTCCCGTTATTTGCAAACGGACGTCAAGTTCAACATGTCGGAAAACCTCTGCCACCCTTCATAAACACACACACACACACACACACACACAGACACACACACACACACACAGAGTTTTTCATCCCCTTCCGGCCCGGTGAACACCACGTATCTCTAGATGTGTTGCCAGGTTGTGATGAACTGAAGGATGAAGTCTTCCTTTATTTGTTGGTAAAACTCCTTCTTCTTAGACTGGATGCGCTGCGTTTCAGCTGCGGTGATTTTTCTATGTCCTACACACCAGAAACGTGTCTGATGCGTTTGTCTGGACACGTGTACAGTATGTTTCCCATTGATGTACTGCACTCCAGCAGTAGTATACTTCCTGTTAACCCTCCTGGTGTCTTCGGGTCAAATTTGAGCCCTTTTCAAAAGGTTTCTATATCAGAAATGTGGGTTTCTTTCAAACAAATTGTCCTAAAAAGTAACGTGGATGGTTCCCAACAACACTCCTCACACGTTAAATTAATTATCAGTTCACTACCTTCATTGAATTGGGGTGTTTTATGTCAATTTATAGGCATTTGGAGAAAAAAAACTTTGATAAAAAGCGTCAAAATGTTGAAAAAAGGGACAAAAAAGTAAGAAAAAGTTAAAAATGTTGATTAAAAGCCTCAAAAGTGTTGATTTTCATGTTAACCCTCATGTTGTCTTCATGTTGTCCTCGTGGTGTCCACGTGGTGTCCTCATGTTGTCCTCATGTTGCCCTCATGTTGCCCTCATGTTGCCCTCATGTTGCCCTCATGTTGTCCTATATCAATGTTCTTTTTAATTCCCCTAAATAACATGATTGATTCCACACAACGCTCTTTGCCAAGTACAAATCTCTACTTTCATTAATTTTGGGGCGTCTTATTCAATTTTATAGCATTTGAAACCAAATTGAAGTGTTTTTGAAATAGTATTGAGAGTAAAAGTTGACATATTCCAGTCTGTGATTATCATCAACATCCATTCCTTTAATTTTAGTCTCAATAATTCCTAATTTCTGTTTTTCTAACTCAAACATTAGGTATAATTTCCTATAAATGAGCTTTATTGACCATAAATTCCAAAAATAACTGTGAAGCTAAAGTTAATAAGTTAGCGTTACGTCAAAAAAAAGTGACAAACAGAAAAAAGTGTTGAAAAAAGGGACAAAATCATAAGAAAAGCATCAACGAAAGTGTTGACTTTCGATTTTGAAGCGAAGACAACACAAGGGTCAAACACACAGGCATTGCAACATTTTTCAATATCAGCCGATACACAAGTTCAGGTCTCGGGAAGGAAAGAAAAATAGCATCCGAACATCTTTAAATATTGACTCTACGTGCAGAAAAAGTCCAACTTGGACAGACATGATGGACGTGGAGCTCTCCGTCGGTATATCTCACCTTGCTCGCTGCTGTTGTCTCCGCTGTGAGACGTGTGTCCTCCGCTGGACGGTCCCGGCGTCCCGGCCGAGCGGATCGACGCGGCGTCGTCGTGGTCTCTGCTCCACGAGAGCTGCAAGACGCAGAGGGACAACCATGCAGTGAGACACAGATCGGGACACCAAGATGGAGTCCAATGGTGTGAGGAGTCACACCTTCAATTGAACATTTCCAAAACAAAGGATATGTCGTTGATTTTGGTGAAACTCCAGGATATGAGGCCACAGTTATGAATGGCGGTTCATGTAGAATCCTATAGACACCTATAGGGACAACTATCCTCCTTCTTCCCTCCATCTCTATGCAACTTCATGCCATTAACGCATGTTACTAACTCGACTTCTTCCCTTTCCCGGAGTCTGGTGCTCTCTCACCCCCGTAGTCTTGTGCTCTCTCGCCCCCGAAGTCTTGTGCTCTCTCGCCCCCGGAGTCTTGTGCTCTCTCGCCCCCGGAGTCTTGTGCTCTCTCGCCCCCGTAGTCTTGTGCTCCCTCGCCCCCGGAGTCTTGTGCTCTCTCGCCCCCCTAGTCTTGTGCTCTCTCGCCCCCCTAGTCTTGTGCTCTCTCGCCCCCGGTAGTCTTGTGCTCTCTCGCCCCCATAGTCTTGTGCTCTCTCGCCCCCATAGTCTTGTGCTCTCTCGCCCCATAGTCTTGTGCTCTCTCGCCCCATAGTCTTGTGCTCTCTCGCCCCCTAGTCTTGTGCTCTCTCGCCCCGGTAGTCTTGTGCTCTCTCGCCCCGGTAGTCTTGTGCTCTCTCGCCCCCATAGTCTTGTGCTCTCTCGCCCCCGTAGTCTTGTGCTCTCTCGCCCCCGTAGTCTTGTGCTCTCTCGCCCCCATAGTCTTGTGCTCTCTCGCCCCGTAGTCTTGTGCTCTCTCGCCCCCGGAGTCTTGTACTCTCTCGCCCCCCTAGTCTAGTGGTCTCTTGCCCCCCTAGTCTTGTGCTCTCTCGCCCCCGTAGTCTAGTGGTCTCTCGCCCCCGTAGTCTAGTGGTCTCTCGCCCCCGTAGTCTTGTGCTCTCTCGCCCCCGGTAGTCTTGTGCTCTCTCGCCCCCATAGTCTTGTGCTCTCTCGCCCCCGTAGTCTTGTGCTCTCTCGCCCCCGTAGTCTTGTGCTCTCTCGCCCCCGTAGTCTTGTGCTCTCTCGCCCCCGTAGTCTTGTGCTCTCTCGCCCCCATAGTCTAGTGGTCTCTCGCCCCCGTAGTCTTGTGCTCTCTCGCCCCCGGTAGTCTTGTTCTCTCTCGCCCCCGTAGTCTTGTGCTCTCTCGCCCCGGTAGTCTTGTGCTCTCTCGCCCCGGTAGTCTTGTGCTCTCTCGCCCCATAGTCTTGTGCTCTCTCGCCCCATAGTCTAGTGGTCTCTCGCCCCCGTAGTCTTGTGCTCTCTCGCCCCCATAGTCTAGTGGTCTCTCGCCCCCGTAGTCTAGTGGTCTCTCGCCCCCGTAGTCTTGTGCTCTCTCGCCCCCCGTAGTCTTGTGCTCTCTCGCCCCCTAGTCTTGTGCTCTCTCGCCCCCATAGTCTTGTGCTCTCTCGCCCCCATAGTCTTGTGCTCTCTCGCCCCCATAGTCTTGTGCTCTCTCGCCCCGGAGTCTTGTGCTCTCTCGCCCCCGTAGTCTTGTGGTCTCTCGCCCCCGTAATCTAGTGGTCTCTCGCCCCCGTAGTCTTGTGCTCTCTCGCCCCCGTAGTCTAGTGGTCTCTCGCCCCCGTAGTCTAGTGGTCTCTCGCCCCCGTAGTCTAGTGGTCTCTCGCCCCCGTAGTCTTGTGCTCTCTCGCCCCCGTAGTCTTGTGCTCCCTCGCCCCCGTAGTCTTGTGCTCTCTCGCCCCCTTAGTCTTGTGCTCTCTCGCCCCCGGAGTCTTGTGCTCTCTCGCCCCCCTAGTCTTGTGCTCTCTCGCCCCGGTAGTCTTGTGCTCTCTCGCCCCGGTAGTCTTGTGCTCTCTCGCCCCCATAGTCTTGTGCTCTCTCGCCCCCGTAGTCTTGTGCTCTCTCGCCCCCGGAGTCTTGTACTCTCTCGCCCCCCTAGTCTAGTGGTCTCTCGCCCCCCTAGTCTTGTGCTCTCTCGCCCCCGTAGTCTAGTGGTCTCTCGCCCCCGTAGTCTTGTGCTCTCTCACCCCCGGTAGTCTTGTGCTCTCTCGCCCCCGTAGTCTAGTGGTCTCTCGCCCCCGTAGTCTTGTGCTCTCTCGCCCCCGTAGTCTTGTGCTCTCTCGCCCCCGTAGTCTTGTGCTCTCTCGCCCCCATAGTCTAGTGGTCTCTCGCCCCCGTAGTCTTGTGCTCTCTCGCCCCGGTAGTCTTGTTCTCTCTCGCCCCCGTAGTCTTGTGCTCTCTCGCCCCGTAGTCTTGTGCTCTCTCGCCCCGTAGTCTTGTGCTCTCTCGCCCCGTAGTCTTGTGCTCCTCGCCCCGTAGTCTTGTGCTCTCTCGCCCCTTAGTCTTGTGCTCTCTCGCCCCGGAGTCTTGTGCTCTCTCGCCCCCCTAGTCTTGTGCTCTCTCGCCCCCGGTAGTCTTGTGCTCTCTCGCCCCGTAGTCTTGTGCTCTCTCGCCCCATAGTCTTGTGCTCTCTCGCCCCGTAGTCTTGTGCTCTCTCGCCCCGGAGTCTTGTACTCTCTCGCCCCCCTAGTCTAGTGGTCTCTCCCCCCTAGTCTTGTGCTCTCTCGCCCCCGTAGTCTAGTGGTCTCTCGCCCCCGTAGTCTTGTGCTCTCTCACCCCCGGTAGTCTTGTTCTCTCTCGCCCCCGTAGTCTAGTGGTCTCTCGCCCCCGTAGTCTTGTGCTCTCTCGCCCCGTAGTCTTGTGCTCTCTCGCCCCCGTAGTCTTGTGCTCTCTCGCCCCCATAGTCTAGTGGTCTCTCGCCCCCGTAGTCTTGTGCTCTCTCGCCCCCGGTAGTCTTGTTCTCTCTCGCCCCCGTAGTCTTGTGCTCTCTCGCCCCCGTAGTCTTGTGCTCTCTCGCCCCGGTAGTCTTGTGCTCTCTCGCCCCCATAGTCTTGTGCTCTCTCGCCCCCATAGTCTAGTGGTCTCTCGCCCCCGTAGTCTTGTGCTCTCTCGCCCCATAGTCTAGTGGTCTCTCGCCCCCGTAGTCTTGTGCTCTCTCGCCCCCGTAGTCTAGTGGTCTCTCGCCCCCGTAGTCTTGTGCTCTCTCGCCCCCCGTAGTCTTGTGCTCTCTCGCCCCCGTAGTCTAGTGGTCTCTCGCCCCCGTAGTCTAGTGCTCTCTCGCCCCCGTAGTCTTGTGCTCTCTCGCCCCCGTAGTCTTGTGCTCTCTCGCCCCCGGTAGTCTTGTGCTCTCTCGCCCCCATAGTCTTGTTCTCTCTCGCCCCCGTAGTCTTGTGCTCTCGCCCCCGTAGTCTTGTGCTCTCTCGCCCCCGTAGTCTAGTGGTCTCTCGCCCCCGTAGTCTTGTGCTCTCTCGCCCCCGTAGTCTAGTGGTCTCTCGCCCCCGTAGTCTTGTGCTCTCTCGCCCCCCGTAGTCTTGTGCTCTCTCGCCCCCGTAGTCTAGTGGTCTCTCGCCCCCGTAGTCTAGTGCTCTCTCGCCCCCGTAGTCTTGTGCTCTCTCGCCCCCGTAGTCTTGTGCTCTCTCGCCCGGTAGTCTTGTGCTCTCTCGCCCCCATAGTCTTGTTCTCTCTCGCCCCCGTAGTCTAGTGGTCTCTCGCCCCCGTAGTCTTGTGCTCTCTTGCCCCCGTAGTCTAGTGGTCTCTCACCCCCGTAGTCTTGTGCTCTCTCACCCCTCTCCCCTCTCCTCCTATCGCGTTCTGACTTTTTTTCTGGCTCTGGATCTGTCACCTGCTGCAATTCTCTCTCTCTCTCTCTCTCTGTCTGTCTCTTCTGTCTCTGTCTGTCTCTTCTGTCTCTGTCTGTCTCTCTCTCTGTCCTGCTACATCCTTCTACGTCCTGCTACATCTAAATAGCGCTCACCTGATCTACGTTGTTCCCTGATGACCGGAGGAAGTCCTCGCTGTCCGACTTGTTTCCATCGCGGTCGTCCATGACCAGATCGATCGGCATTTTTCCTTTTAGACAGCTAATGTATCGGTGGCAGAAGTTATCACAGAGCTCATGGACCTGGAAATAAAACACACACACACACACACACACACACACACACACACACATATATATATTAGGAATACACATGTTAACGGTTGATATTATTGGAATATTACGGTGTTTGTTTTGTTCAGAATATCGGATTAGCAGCACAGTGGACATCTTTGTTTTGACACTCTTGTTGTCTTGCTGTTGACCGTGAACTTATATACGCACACACACATACACACACACAGACACACACTCACACAGACACACACACACACACACACACACACACACACACACATCTCAACTTTTTTAATAAAGCAGCTTTCATGCATGCAGCCCAATGTGAATTAAATTAAAACAGGAGGTGAAATCCAGCCAGTAAAGAGGTTTGAGGGCTGCTGTATATACACACACACACACATATATATATATATATATATACACATACACACACTTATATATATTATATATATTCATTATATATTTCATATATAATGAAATCAGTTTTTCTAACCTTCTCCAGCTCCAGGAGGTGGAAGCGCAGCACTTGTATCGACTGGACCATCTACACAAGAACCGAAAAAAAATGCACAAATGACTTCAAAATGCCAAAAATAAAAACAAAGAAGCATGTTAACCAGCACAGACATGCCTGAAAAGGAGAGGAAGAAGGATTTAATCCACAGCTCAGTAGTTATTATCACTTTAACATCACAACAGTGTCATAACATCAATAATATTAGGGGCTCGCTGCTCCTTCGCGTGGAAAGGAGCCAGTTGAGGTGGTTCGGGCATCTGGTGAGGATGCCTCCTGGGGGCCCCAGGAGGTGGTCCAGGCACGTCCAGCTGGGAGGAGGCCTCGGGGAAGACCCAGGACTAGGTGGAGAGATTATATCTCCAACCTGGCCTGGGAACGCCTCGGGATCCCCCAGTCAGAGCTGGTTGATGTGGCTCGGGAAAGGGAAGTTTGGGGTCCCCTGCTGGAGCTGCTGCCCCCGAGACCTGATACCGGATAAGGGGATGAAGATGGATGGATGGATGGATGGATGGATATTAATAACTCACCAAGTTATCCAGCTCTGGGTTTGATGAGATTAAAGGCCTCTCTGACCGGATCTAGACACAGAAATAAATTATTATTATTACTAAAACAACACAGACAACTTCCCTATTTCACTAGAATATATAATATATCATAATTAGGTTTATAAAACCTGTTTTTTATATAAGTATCTGATTACTTTTGTGTATTTTAACACCGTATCTCTCACCGCGCGTTAAAAAACGACGCTTGGTTCGGAGCCTTAGGCTTTATTTATTATATTATATTGCTACTCTACGGTGGCCCTGAAGGACAAAACACAACATATAGAAAGGGTTTTCTTTTGCTGTTGTTTTTTTTTTTTTTTTTTAAATGTTGTGTTTTCTAAAATGTGTTTTTTTTTTTCTCAAAATGTTGTGCTCTGAAATTTTGTGCTTTTTCTGAAATGTTTTTTTTCCCTTTTGCCGTTGTGTTTTTTTAAGAGTTTTTTCCTGAAATATTGTTTTCTGAAATGTGTTTTTTTCTTTCACTATTGTGCCGTGCCCCCATGATAACTAGTGCCCCCACCCCCTCCCCCTCCCCTCGAGAATAGCTCCGTCCCCGGTCCTTAATGGTCCTGCAGATCCACGTGGAGGACATGTGTCTCCGTACCTGTTTGGAGAAGACGGCGATGTCCTCGTTGAAGGAGTCCGAGGAGCAGACGTCGCCCCCGGCAACGCCGCTCTCTCTCGGCGTGCACGTCGCCAGTTCACATTTCTCAAAAATCAGTGCGAGCAGAGGGAATAAAGGATGTCTGAAGAGAGAGAGAGAGAGAGAGAGAGAGAGAGAGAGAGAGAGAGAGAGATTACTGTTGAAATCACAGTAGTCTAAGTATTACTGTTGAAATCACAGTAGTCTAAGTATTACTGTTGAAATCACAGTAGTCTAAATATTACAGTAGAAATCACAGTAGTCTAAGTATTACAGCTGAAATTACAGTAGTCTAAGTATTACTGTAAAAAAACACAACATAGCCACTATAGTACTGTCAGTAGTACAGTAAACTACTGTAATTGGATTAATATCTATCTATATAGTATCCACCCATCCACCCACCCATCCATCCACCATCCATCCTCCCATCCTCCCATCCATCCTCCCATCCATCCACCCATCATCCATCCATCCACCCACCCACCCATCCATCCATCCATCCATCCATCCACCCACCCATCCATCCATCCATCCACCCATCCATCCATTCATCCATTCATCCACCCATCCATCCACCCACCCACCCACCCACCCATCCATCCACCCACCCACCATCCATCCATCCATCCATCCACCCATCCACCTATCCATCTTACCCATAAATGGCATCTTTGTCCCTCTTGGCGGCGTCCATGCTGCCGCCGGTGACCTGGGCGTACTGGTGTGGAGGGTATGGCCCTGCGGCGCCGCCGCCGGCCAGGTGCACGGCCTGCATGGAGCGGGCGGCGGCGGCGTGGTGGTGGTGGTGGTGGTGGTGAGGGTCTCCGTAAACGCCAGCCATCGCCTCCAGCCCGTAATGGGCCAGGTCTTCATACTGAAACACAGAGAAGAGACGCGTGACCTCTGACCTCTCCAGAGTGGACTCGCTGACCCCAGCATCGTCCTCTAGAGCTGCACGGTTTGGGAAATATGGAATAACGCCGGCGGCTATTACGGCCGTGATATTACTTCAATCATAGGTGGAAGTAACGTGGGGGAAGTTACCCCAAGGTTTTTTGTTGTTGCTACTTTCTGAGTTGTTTTCATCTTTTTCAAGTTTTCTTTGGACAATTTTTTTCAACATTATTTTTCTACGTATTTGTTGCCTTTGTCTCTTTTTCTTTGTTTCAAGGTTTCTTTGGACATTTTTTCAGTTTTTCTCATTTTTTTGACAATTGTTTGACAATTTTTCAACATTTTTCGACATTTTTTTGACAATTTTTCAAAACAAAATTGACAATTTTTCAAAAAAATTTGACAATTTAAAAAAAAATGACAATTTTCAAAAAGAAATTGACAATTTTTCAAAAAAATTGACAATTTTTGGACATTTTTGACAATTTTTCGACGTATTTGTTGCTTTTGTCTCTTTCTTTATTTCAAGGTTTCTTTTAGACAATTTTTTCAACGTTTTTTTCTTTTTTTTCAATTCTTTGCTAATTTATTGACATTTTTTCGAAAATTTTTCGACGTATTTGTTGCTTTTCTCTAGTTTGTCGTTGCCTATTTTTTGTGGTGCTTTGTCCAAATAAAATTAGCTTTATCGACATTTGTTGCCTCTTGTCTCTTTTTTGGAGTTATTTTTGGTTCATAGGTGTAATTTACATGGGGGGGGGGGCTGATTTCTGACCCCATTATCAAAACTAGGACTTTTTCAAAGTTTTTTTGTGAATTTTCAATGTTTTTGTTGCTGCTACTTTCTTAGTTGCTTTCAAAGTTTCTTTGGAAAAAAATTTAAGATTTTCTTTCAATTTATTTTTTTCAAATTTTTGGAAATTCTTTTGACAATTTTTCGACCGTTGCTATGATACGGCTGAGTGCAGACTGCTGATGCTGTTGTCACGGTGAAATGACTCTCCGATACAAACTGCTGTCTGAGTGAATGTGTGTCAGAACTAATGTTGGGTCCCAGTATTCATAGTGTGTCGTCATGACAACAACAACATGTATTCTTATGTTTTCAATCCAAATGCTTGTTGGTTCTATTCCATTCTATCTGGGATTCTATTGTTGTATTGTTGTATTGTATATGGCAAAGAAAGAACACTTTACGAAATATGGATGGGAAAAAGATGGATGTCTTTGCACAAGATTAGTACACAGTGTCAACCCCCCCCCGATGTGAGTCTCGCATGCGTCACTTAGCGACGAGTAGCCTACGAGATGCTAACGAGCGACTTCTGTAATGTCCACACAGTAAAAATGGACGTACTTAACCTTTGTGTTTTCAACATTTTGATGTTTTTTTCTACACTTTTCTCAACATTTTTGTAGATTTTTTCCAATTTTTGTCACTTTTATTATGTTTTTGTAGTTTTATTTAACAAAGTCTTTTCTCACATTTACCAATTTTTTTGTCACTTCTTTTTTTTTAACAACTTTTTGTCACCTTTGGCTATTTTTCTGCTTTTGTTTGGACACTTTTTTCAGCGTTTAAAAAAAAAAAATGTTTTTGTTGACTTTTTCCTGCGTTTTTGAAGCTTTTTCCAACATTTGTCACTTTTTTCAACGTTCTTTGGTCGTAGTTCTGATATATAATTCTTTTGGAAATGGGTCAATTTGACCCCGAGGACAACAGGAGGGTTAACCAAGTTGGCTCACTGCTAGCTTAGCTACAAGTTAGCATCAAACACAACAAAGGCTGTCAGTTGAATGGTGTTTTGAGCTAACGTTAGCATCAAACTATCATAGATAGCTACAACGTTCCTGAAATGATTCCCATCTTCTGTTATTGTTCGTAATGAGAAAACTTTGTTTCATGGATTTCACAAATTTCAGTATGACAGTTATGCCGAAAACAGTTTAAATCTGAGCATGCTCGAATAACCTCTGCACACGCCTCACATTGGGGGGGGCACTGCTGCTGATACTATGACTGTTTGAAATGATGCCAATATTTGCAACGTAGCGAGGAATTTAACCCTTGTGTTGTCTCCACCTTCCGGGACCTTCTCGTGTCCCTCGGGTCAAACTGACCCGGGACTTATTTGGGGTTTTAAAAACAATTCTGAAATAAGATTTTACTTCATAATCTATTAACAAATATTGGCTTTATCTCCATTTCCAGCAGCTGAGATAACATCTATGTTCAGGGAATGAATCAGTCTCTACTAGAACACTATTAAAGATGGAAGTGGGGTTCGTTTTATCATCAGGTTATAATTCATTTTTTTAATTTTGAATTTATGGTCAATTAACCTCATTTATAGGAAATTATACCTAATGTTTGAGTTAGAAAAGCAGAAATTAGGAATTATTGAGACTAAAATTAAAGGAATGGATGTTGATGATAATCACAGACTGGAATATGTCAACTTTTACTCTCAATACTATTTCAAAAACACTTCAATTTGGTTTCAAATGCTATAAAATTGAATAAGACGCCCCAAAATTAATGAAAGTAGAGATTTGTACTTGGCAAAGAGCGTTGTGTGGAATCAATCATGTTATTTTGGGGAATTAAAAAGAACATTGATATAGGACAACATGAGGACAACATGAGGACAACATGAAGACGACATGAGGGCAACATGGGGACAACATGAGGACA
Organism: Percina caprodes; assembly: GCA_013375575.1. NCBI lineage: Eukaryota > Metazoa > Chordata > Actinopteri > Perciformes > Percidae > Percina > Percina caprodes. Next base: position 1,189,829 of record JABXJD010000177.1, on the reverse strand, counting down.
ACATGAGGACAACATGAGGACAACATGAAGACAACATGAAGACAACATGGGGACAACATGAGGACAACATGGGGACACCATGGGGACAACATGAAGACAACATGAGGACAACATGGGGGCAACATGAAGACAACATGAGGGCAACATGAGGGCAACATGGGAACAACATGGGGACAACATGAAGACAACATGAGGACAACATGAGGACAACATGGGGACAACATAGGGACAACATGGGGACAACATAGGGACAACATAGGGACAACATGAAGACAACATGAAGACAACATGAAGACAACATGAAGACAACATGAGGACAACATGAGGACAACATGAGGACAACATGGGGACAACATGGGGACAACATGGGGACAACATGAGGACAACATGGGGACAACATGAGGACAACATGGGGACAACATGGGGACAACATGAGGACAACATGGGGACAACATGAGGACAACATGAGGGAGTGGAAGGTGAACTCTGAGTCGGAGATCTGATCTTTGATTTCTTCCAGTAACTGTAATTTTGCACGGCTAGTTAATCTGTAACGTTTAAGGATTTCGTGTTCTCTCAACAGAAAAAGTGTGAAATATCCTTTCATCTCGTCTCCGTGTCCTTTACGTCTCCGTGTCCTTTACGTCTCCGTCTTGCTCGCACTACTGCTGCCACTTGACCAGGAGTTTTACACCGGCTTTTAAGAGGTGCAGAATTTTCTCCACAAAAATAGAGCCGCGCTTTCACGGGCGGTTTTTATACACAGCAGGGAAAACATAATTAGGCGGATTTTACGCTTCCCCTCCCATCTCTTTATGGGAAACTCCCCTTTCCCCCTTCACCCTCCCATTAAAGCACATGCATGACACGCAAAAGCACAAGTCGCCATTTTTTTCGCAGCAGTTTTCAGCAAGAAAAAATAAAAGACAGTATAAAGACACATTGTAAATAATGGCTGCGAAATCTCCAGTTATTACTTTAGATTTCACAACAACACTACTGGATATGATTTTACAGCCGAATGCTGTAAGGTCACATTACAACCATGTCGCCATGACAACATCACAGTAGTCTAGGTTTTACAGTTGAAATTACAGTAGTCTAATTATTAAACAACTGTGAGCAAAAAGTCTGATATAATTCCAAAATAAAAGATGATGATTTGAAAAAAAGGAACAAAGTTTATTTTTTAATTAAAGCAACTCAATTACTCAATAACTCAAAGACCTTTAAAGTGTGTGTGTGTGTGTGTGTGTGTGTGTGTGTGTGTGTGTGTGTGTTGTGGGGGTCTATGTGTATTTATTTCCATCTAATTTTACATTTACAAGAAAGAAAGAAAGAAAAACAGACTGTAGAAATCACAGTAGTCAAAGTATTACTGTAGAGATCACAGTAGTCTAAGTATTACTGTAGAAATCACAGTAGTCTAAGTATTACTGTAGAAATCACAGTAGTCTAAGTATTACTGTAGAGATCACAGTAGTCTAAGTATTACTGTAAAAAAACAATCACAGTAAAGCCACTATAGTACTGTAAATAGTACAGTAAACTACTGTGTTTTTACTTTTTTATCTTATATATTTAATTGTGTATTTTACAATGAATACATGAAATACTGTAGATGGAAGTTTGGTACTTTTACTGAAATAATGAAAATAATTCACAGGAACTTGCGGGACAATTGTTGCCATAGTTACTGTAAATTATACGTTAGATTTTTCACAGTGTTGCCTATTTGTACATTATATTACCTCGCCATGCTTTTACACGCAAAAATAAAAAATACAATAAAAAATACAAAAGAAAATGCAAAAATACACCTGAAATGGGCAAAAAGGGGCTGCACCCCCGGCCCAGAGCGCCTTCGGTGGTGCGTTTAATGCCCCCGGTCGATATGAAAACGATAGCTTGTGCAGCCCCATGCTACTCCGCACTAGGAGAAGCTGAGTTACTGGACAGATCTGTAACTCGGCGTAGCGTTGAGACCAGAGACGGTGCTCCGTCCCGATCTGAAACGTTGACTTTCTCCACAGAGAAGCTCCAGAATCTTCCCTTTAAATGTCTGTTTACCGCACACGGCCGGGAGCTTTCTCGGATTAACCCTCACGTTGTTTATTGGTTTTATATCTAATATTGTATTAGAAAATGTCGAAATAAGGTTGGAAAATAAAGAATTTGAAACGTGACAAAACGTGATGTCAAAAATGTTCAAAATCGACACACAAACCGTTAAAAAGGGACAAAAACGTTAACTTTTGGCACTTTTTTCGTGCTTCTTTGTTGCTTTTGGGGCTTTTTTAAACCACTGATGCTTATTTGGCGCTTGTTT
>JABXJD010000177.1:1182500-1185000 GCA_013375575.1 Percina caprodes | reverse complement strand
TATATATATATATATATATATATATATAAAATCATATATATAATCTAAATTAATATATATATATTTATATTAATTTAGATTATATATATGATTTTATATATATATATATATATATATATATATATATATATAAAATCATATATATAATCTAAATTAATATATATATATATATATATTAGATGTTCTCTCATGTTTGTAGAAAGCATTTATTTCTCTCTGAGTGAACGTCTGCTGCAGTTATTATTCTTCTTCTTACTATTATTATTATTATTATTATTATTATTATTATTATTATTATTATTATTATTCACTAAATCCAACGTTTAAGTTCGAGTGTGAAAATATAAATCTATAAATACAAATTAGTTGTAAAAAAAAAAAAGAGAAATCTTTGAAACTAATTTTCAGTTTCGTGAAAAGTTAAAATTGTTTTTTTTACGCACGAGGAGAAAGAAATGAGGCTAATAATAATATAATAAAACATAAATTATATTTCAAAATAAGGTGAATTACTTCATTTAATTGGAGAGTTAACTCTAGAAAAAAGTTTTATGTTTTTATTTCCATAATAATTATTTCCTAATTTTACATTTACAAGAAAGAAAGAAAGGAAGAAAGAAAGAAAGAAAGAAAGAAAGAAAGAAAGAAAGAAAGAAAGAAAGAAAGAAAGAAAGAAAGAAAGAGTGCAGCTATGAACAGTATCTTACCCTCACACTCATTTAAAATATGAAAAACACGTTAAAATATTTTCATCTCCAAAAGCCAAAAATATAACAGAGCAAAAAGTCCACTAGGATTTCAAAATAAAAGAACAATATTACAATTTTATTCCTATTCATGTTTTTTAATTTTTTCTCTCCAACTTTTTTAAAACTTCCACTTTGTGTCTCTACTGTTACTATTAAAAAAACGTATAATAAAAGTGCTGAACTGTTATCCTCTAATATATATTTCTATCTTTGAGTTTTCTCTCATCTTAACGTAAGAAATGTTTTCATAAACCCGTAAAATAATTTTAAAAAATGTCTGAGTTTGAATCTTTCCTGTGAAAAGTTCGACGAGTTATTTTTACGCACGAAATCCAACTTTCTGTTGATATTTAGTGGAGATCAGAGTGTGAAATCAACTTTCCTGATTCAAATTCAAAGAGGGATTTAATGAAAAGTTCAATAATAATAAAATTAAAACCAAAACTCTCTTTCCTCTCACTCATCTTCTCTCTGCGCTCTGCGAAACTGTTGGGTTGTTTTTTTACGCACCCGTTGCGCCATCGGCCCCTTCTCTCCGCCCGGACTCCTGGAGACTCCTGCGGGGCAAAACACATCCAACTCCCGGTACCGGAGCGTTAATCGGTTAATCCCGTGCGTAACGCGTGTAGCCGTGTCCAGCCGCGGAGAGAAACGCACAAAGAGAGAGAGAGAGAGAGAGAGAGAGAGAGAGAGAGAGAGAGAGAGAGAGAGAGAGAGAGAGAGTCCCTGCAGGCTCCGCTCCGCTCTCCACGAGAACCGACCAACGGTAGCAGCAGCCCGGGCAGACCCAGTCCTGGTCCCGGCCTCCAGCTCCACCAACGACCACCCAACCGATCAAAACAACCAAACCGCCGCGCAGTCAATCAGCAGGCCGATCCGATCCGGTTACATCCAAATTCGGTAGGGGGGGGGGGTGGTGGATAAAGTGACGCGAAGCCGCCCCGCTGCGCTCTGAGCCGGGCCGTGCGGCGCTGTCTTCTGCACGGAGGAGCCTTCAAATCCCCACCGCAGCTCCGGAGAGCAGGCCGTCAGGGTGTGAGGGGAGGGGGGGAGAGGAGGGGGGAGGGAGGGGGGAGAGGAGGGGGAGAGGAGGGAATACTTTATTTTCTTACTTAAAGGAGCAGAGACTCCATGCGCGTCTCCGTAGCATCTACAAGACGTGCCAAGGCGCGCCACCGCGAGGGAGGAGTTCTCCTGACTAGAGCTCAGCGCTGGAAGAAGTATTCAGATCCTTTACTTCAGTAAAAGTACTAATACCACATAGTAAAAGTACTCTGTTACAAGTTTAAAGTCCTGCATTGGGAATGTTACTTTAGTAACAGTGTGTAAGTATCATCAGGAAAATGTTTTAAAGTATTAAAAATAAAGAAGAATCCTCCCGATAGAGACTAAAGGATCCAACCAGTTGTGTCTTTAACGGTCTCATCATCAGCGGGACCTGGAGCCGTTATGTTGTTGCTATGGTTACTTTATAATAACATCAGATTATATACTACATACTGTAATACAACTAGTAACTAAAGTAACTAATAACTAAAGCTGTCAGATGAATGCAGAGGAGTAACTAAAGTAACTAGTAACTAAAGTAACTAGTAACTAAAGTAACTAGTAACTAAAGCTGCCAGATGAATGTAGTGGAGTAACTAAGGAAACTAGTAACTAAAGTAACTAGAAACTAAAGCTGTCAGATGAATGTAGTGGAGTAACTAAGGTAACTAGTAACTAAAGTAACTAGTAATTAGTAACTAAAG
>JABXJD010000177.1:1175000-1177500 GCA_013375575.1 Percina caprodes | reverse complement strand
CAGTAGCACGGCTCTGCCAGCAGGGGTCAGTCCTACACAGTCCAACACAGTCCTCTGCACTGGTGGGAACATAAACTAGGGCTCTTATTTTGAAAAGATGTTTTGCTGGTGCTTATTAGTAGAGAGTGAAGTATTATAAGGTTTAACAGAGTAAAGTATCATGAAGTGGGCTGGGAACCGGAGGGTCGCTGGTTCAAGTCCCCAAACGGACCAAAGTATGGTGGTGGACTGGTAGTAAGAGAAATGCCAGTTCACCTCCTAGGCACTGCCAAGGTGCTCTTGAGCAAGACACTGAACCCTCAACTGCTCGGGCGCCTTTCCATGGGCAGCCCCCTGACATCTCTCCATTAGTGCATCTATAGGACCTGAGCATGTGTGCAATTATTTTTTATTTTATTTATTTTTTATTTTTTATTTATATTTGTATTTTTTTTTTTTTATAATTTTAATTTTAATTTTAATTTAATTTTTTATTTTATTATTATTATTTTAATGTTTTTTTAATTTTTATTATTTTTATTATTTTTGTTATTTTTATTATTATTTTTATTTTATAACAGAGTAAAGTATTATAATTATTATAGAGCTTAACTTTTTGTAGAGTTATGTTGCCAGTTGTATGTTTTGAGTGCAAAAAAAAAGTAAAAAAATAAAAGAAATGCAAATTCTGTTGACACTTAAAATTCAACTGAAGATGAATTCAGAATGACATTAAGTTAACGTAGTTAGTTTCTGACGCTTTTTTGATGCCCTTTGTGTTTTTTTTTTACACTTTCAACACTTTTTTGAGGCTTTAACTATATATTTTAGCATTGTGCTTTTTCATTTTCATTGTCTTTTATTCTATTCTATACTATTGTGTTTTTATTTTTAATTCCCAATTCATGAACTACATTTAATGTATGAAAGGTGCTACACTGATAAAGTTATTATTGTTATTATTATTATTATTATTATTATTATGGTAATAACACGTGACTCTGCAGTCCTTCGGGTCTGACGTCAACCCCCTCTCTCGCTCTGCTTCTCACTGAATCCAACATGGAGTGAAGAGGAGATGGGGCTCGTGCGGGGCCATCCTCACCGACACCAGAGCTCCATTTTCGGTCACCGCATTCCAGCCCGGCCCGGCCCGGCGGGGGCGGAGGAAGAGGAAGAGGAAGAGGAGGAAGAGGGAGAAAAGAGAGAAAAGGAAGAAAAGGCGTAGGAGGAGGTGGAGGAGGAGAAAGGTGGAATAGGAGATCGGATGCCCTCCACTGATTGTTGAGTGAAAGGAGAAGAGGTAGAAGAAGAAGAAGAAAAAGAGGTGTTGGAGGAGTGGGAGGAGAGACGGAGATCCATCCGAGAAAACATAACGCACATCGGGATTAAAGAGCCGAGCGGAGAGCGGGAGAGAACCGGATCCACCGCCGCTTTTGCCGCTGCCGCAGCCTCTGTCGCCGCCGCAACCGCCGCCGCTTCTGCCGCCTCTTTCGCCGCCTCTGCCGCCGCCGCCGCCGCTGCCGCCTCTGCCGCTGCAGGGCGAGGAAAGATGAAGACACCGCGTTTTGCACCCGCGGCGGGAGCTTATTATCACCGCAGTTGAAACAAGAAAAACATGAGCGAGGACACGCGCCCAGATGAGTGAGTTACCCCCACACACACACACACACACACACACACACACACGCACACACACCATTACCCTTTAAAAACACCAACCAAACCGCATCATTATTACCCTCTAATCATTGAGATTCGCCGCTGAGGGTTGTGCTTTGATCACATGTGAATACGGATTGGTGCTACTGGATGATGTGTTGTTATGATGACGGGTGCAGCCCCCCCCCCCTTCCTCATGTGGGAGGTCAACTGAGGTCGGAGAGATTTGACGGAGGGAGAAAGGAGTTCAGCCTCCCACAGATGTCATACAGTCATAGGAGAGAGTGTGGGGGGGGGGGCACTGCAGGGACTCACATGCAACATCCCAACATTTCTTAATGAATAGCATGTTTAGGCCTATATGTTGTCGTTGTCGATTGGGCATCAAGGAACTGAAAGAGAGAGGAAGTGAGGAAGAGAAGAGAGAGGAAGTGAAGAAGAGAAGAGAACAGAGGAAGAAGAGAGGAAGTGAGGAGAAGAGAGAGGAGGTGAGGAAGAGAAGAGAGGAAGTGAGGAAGAGAAGAGAAGAGAGGAAGTGAGGAAGAGAAGAGAAGAGAGGAAGTGAGGAAGAGAAGAGAGAAGAAGTGAAGAAGGGAAGAGAGAGGAAGTGAAGAAGGGAAGAGAGGAAGTGAGGAAGAGAAGCGAGAGGAAGTGAAGAAGAGAAGAAAAGAGAGAGGAAGTGAAGAAGAGAAGAGAGAGGAAGTGAGGAAGGGAAGAGAGAGGAAGTGAAGAAGGGAAGAGAGAGGAAGTGAGGAAGAGAAGAGAGAGGAAGTGAGAAAGAGAAGAGAGAGTTAGTGAGGAAGAGAAGAGAGATAAAGTGAGGAAGAGGAGAGAGAGGAAGTGAGGAAGAGAAGAGAGA
>JABXJD010000177.1:1165000-1170000 GCA_013375575.1 Percina caprodes | reverse complement strand
CCATTCCTTTAATTTTAGTCTCAATAATTCCTAATTTCTGCTTTTCTAACTCAAACATTAGGTATAATTTCCTATAAATGAGCTTTATTGACCATAAATTCCAAAAATAACTGTAAAACTAAAGTTAATAAGTTAGTGTTACGTAGTGTTGAAAACGTCAAAAAAGTGACAAACATTGAAAAAATTGACAAAAATGTAAGAAAAACGTAAAAATATCGATTAAAAGCTTCAAAAGGGTGGATTCTCCATATTGACGGGAAGACAACACGAGGGTTAACTACACTTTCCTGATGATACTCACACACTTTAACTGAAGAAACATTTTCTTGAGGAGGAAATGTCCATTTATGAAAATAGCGCCCACGGCAACGGTCGCTGATGATGTCACTGTGTCTCTCTTGCAGCGACAGCTACATCGTTCGCGTCAAAGCGGTGGTGATGACCCGAGACGATTCCAGTGGCGGCTGGTTGGCGCAGGACGGCTGCCTGAGCAGAGTGGGCGTGTGCAGGCTGCTGGCGAGCGAACTGCTGGGACGCAACAGCTTCCTCATCCACGGAGAACGCCTCCGAGACAAGCAGGTCGGTGCCGACGCCGCATCTCACGTCAACAACGAGCCCCGTGCGTCTTTCTGCAGGAACAATGCTTCTGCAGAACTCACCTGCAAGTAGTTTCTGCTGTAGAGCTTCCAGGTAGAGCTGGGCAATACGTCGATATTATATCGATATCGTGATATGAGACTAGGTCTCGTCTTAGCCCTCATACGTAACCTGGAATCTGGTCATAACATCTACTTATTATAACTTATTCCCTGCATAGTGTTCTTATTCTTATTCAGTCAGTCAGTTTATAGGTTATTAAGTTATAGTTAATATTTTATCATGATCTACTGCACTGTTCACTCATCATTACACACAGTCGACCATAGTCTCTCATTCTTATTATGGTCATGGCATTTCTGGGAGTGATATTTATTCTTATGAATGTGTGATATATGTGTGATATATGTGTATATATGTGTGATATATGTGTATATATGTGTGATATATGTGTATATGTATATATATGTGTATATATGTGTGATATATGTATGTGTGTATGTGTGTGTACATGTGTGATATGTGTGTAAATGTGTGTGTATGTGTATATGTGTGATATGTGTGTAAATGTGTGTGTATGTGTAATATGTGTGTATATCTAAAACCTCATTGTGTAAATATATTTGGGAAAACACCGATAGTCAACACTACAATATCGTTGCGGCATTTTTCAATGACATGACAATATTTGATTTTTTGATTATTTTTTATATCTATAATCAAGGTATTTGGTCAAAAATAGAGATTTTTTCCATATCACCCAGCCCTGGTTCCATTGTATTTTTGATATATTTTGAATTGTCATTTGTGTTTTTCTTCTTCACACGTGCTAAATAGAGGCGTATCCACTGTAAATTAGTGCAAAAAAGTTTCTCAGAATACAGGAAATGTATGAATGAATGAATATTTAATATTAAATGAGTGTTTTAAATTTTGTTTTTTTATTGGCCAGTATAAATGTTGATACCGATAGGTCAGGAAATGCCTAATATCGGCCAGTAAGTGACCAGTAATTAACCAAAACACTTTTCACACAAACAGAAACATCCATTAACTTAAACCCGGTATAACAAATACTGTGTTCTGTAGACACAACAAATCTTAATAATAAACATATTACGTACATACATTTGTTCCCTTCAATAGAAATATATCAAAACCTGAAATATGATCAGTGATTAGTTGACTCTGACGGGAGAGATGATCAGAGGGGCAGAGTTTTTATTCTTCTCGGAACCAAAGAATGGGAGGAGTTTCTCAGTGAAGGAGCAGCCAGTAAAGGAGTAGATAAGAGCTGCAGCATCTACGTCATAAAAGGAGACCAGACCCTCCTCATAGTCCACAAACACCCCCACCTTCTGAGGAGGAGACTTCAGAGAGAGACGGACTGGAGGGCCATCAAGAGCTTTGTACTCATTTTTATTTCTCAACCATATCGTCCAGTAACCATCCTCAGGACTCAGTGTGATGTCTCCCTTCCTGTTGATCGACTCTCTGACCACTCCTAGATCCCATTCAGTATTTCCTTTAACTTGAACCTCAAAGTAAAATCTGCCTGAAGAGAAACTCTGTTTTCCTAAAACACAAGCACAATAAGAGAATCTCTCTGGGTTGTCTGGGAGATTCTTCCTAACCTTACCAGTACGTACTTGTTTCCCATCAGACAGGATGAGCCAGGGATTAGCTGTATCAGGATCAAGAGTCACATCCACTGCATACTGCTGGACCCTCTTCAGCTCAGACTCAAACAGCTTCTTCATCTCTTCACTGAGCGTCTCCTCCAGCTGAACCACAGCTTTCACCACAGTCCCCTCATATGATGATGGACGGACGCTGACGTCTGTCCAGTCCTTGGTGGGTGGAGGATGGTTGGTGTTTATGGACTGGACCCTCTGGAGAAGATGGAGGTGGTCTTCAGAGCGTGAGAGCTGCTCCACCTCAGTGCTTCTCTTCATCAGCTCAGAGATTTCCTGTTCCAGCTCTGTGATGAAAGCTTCGGCCTGTTTTTCTGTTGTTTTCTGCTTCTCTTTGATGGTGTTGATGAGCTCATTCAGGCCTCTCTCAACAGACTCCTTCAGAGAAGTGAAGACCTGAACACCTTCTGCTATCTCTCTGTCTGCAGCTTCCTCACTGAGCTCCACTGACTGTTTGATCTCCTGAACCTTCAGTCGTCTCTTCTGGATCATCTGCTGGATTTCAGCCTCCAAATCTGCTTTCATTTCTTCATATCCTTCTTTCAGAGGAACAACATCATGCATCTTGTGGTCTAAAACAGTGCAGAGCATGCAGACACATGTCTGGTCGGTCTTACAGAACAGCTCCAGAGGTTTATCGTGCTTCGTACACATCCTGCCTTCCAGGTTCTCCACAGGGTCGATCAGCTGATGTCTTTTCAGAACTGACATGGTCAGATGAGGCTCCAGGTGAGTCTCACAGTAGGAGACCAGACACACCAGGCAGGACTTCAGGGCCTTCAGTTTGGTTCCAGTGCAGACGTCACAGGGAACTTCTCCTGGTTTGGACACTTGTTGCTCTGAGCTGCTGCTGCTGGCTTTCTGTTGAGCTGACTGTCTGAACTGAGCGACCATCTCAGAGATGAAAGTGTTGACGTGCAGCTCAGGTTTTGTGTTGAAAACCTTTTTACACAGCGGACACAGGTACTGGTCATTAGTATTCCAGTGTTCAGTGATGCAGGTTTTGCAGAAGTTGTGTCCACATGATGTGGAGACAGGATCAGTGAACACATCCAGACAGATGGAGCACAGAAACTGATCTTCAGATGGCAGATAGTTTGCAGCAGCCATATCTACACAAAGGGTGAAAGAAAAGGAAAAACATTAAATCCAAAATGCAGTTTTTAATAATTATTTAAAAAAGAAACAAGTGTGCAACTTCCAGAATCAGATTAAGACACTTTGTCCCCCTTTAGTCCAGTCAGTTCCACTCAGCAAACAATAGTTAAACTAGAACTGCAAGCAGTTACAACAGGGTCCGAGCCGAGTGCACGTCGGCCCCAACGACCCGGGAGCGCACGGAAGCAGAACCCAAAGCGAAATGGCGGGGGATGTCGGGAAATATGGAGAGGTGCATGTAACGGTACGGATTAATAGCACAATGACCCCGATAAACTCTTCTAGGCTGGATACAAAACCTTCTGTAAGGGACAGGAAGACAACAAAGACATCAGCAGAACGGGGACACTGTTAGCTTTTAGCTCCCAAAGACAGTCTGTTTCTACTAGTTATATTATTAAGTTACAACGTTATGAAACACAATTTGGGCCGTTTATAGCATTATGTCTTTTAATGTGACGAAAACACTGAATAATAACTTTGACTATGTATTGGTATGTAACTCACAGTGGTGCAAGGTGCTGGAAAAAGCTTTAAAATGGACATTGAAAGTGCTTAAAGTGCTTGAATTTGACCTTGGAAGAGATGTACGAACCCTATACACACCTAAAAACTTGTCATCCATGCAAAAATACACATATTGAACATTATAACTCATATAAAGGACACATTATTTACATTTCTTACATACAGTCTATCAATCTTGCATGTAACGGTACGGATTAATAGCACAATGACCCCGAAAAACTCTGGACTTCTAGGCTGGATATAAAACCTTCTGTAAGGGACAGGAAGACAACAAAGACATCAGCAGAACGGGGACACTGTTAGCTTTTAGCTCCCAAAGACAGTCTGTTTCTACTAGTTATATTATTAAGTTACAACGTTATGAATCAGAAGCCGTTTGGCGTCACGTTATCTAGAAACCTGTTTTTGTTACAGGACGCTGGAATAGATTTTACTCAATGAATGGTGATATTTCCCCAGTAATTACACTTTTACTCCATTGTTGTGCAGGTTTTAAAACCCTAAAACATCCAGAAGACATACCCCCACCCCAACCCCGTGCCCAGGTTTCTATTAACCCTCCTGGTGTCCTCGGGTCAAGTTTGACCCATTTTATGAAAGTTTCTATATCAGAAATTTGGGTTTCTATCAACCAAGAACGTTGAAAAAAGTGACAAAAATGACAGAAAAAAACAACAAAAACGTCAAAAAAGTGCAGGAAAAAACGCTGAAAAACAACCAAAATGTAAAAAAAAAATTAAAAAAAATAAAAAGCGCAGAACAAAAGTGACAAAAACATCAGGAAAAGGCAGAAAAAGTTGTTTTTAATTTGGACCGAGAAAAACAAAAAGTTGCACAGTGGGGGGGGGGACAACACAAGGGTTAAAGAACAGCACTGCTAAATTGTTTTAATTAAGAATTTATATTTTTTTATAATTATTTTTTATCAGTTATAGTTTTTTAAAATTATAATTTATATTTTTTATATAATTTATACTATTTTATTATTATTATTATTGTAATTTATACTCTTTATTGATCCCC
>JABXJD010000177.1:1110000-1160000 GCA_013375575.1 Percina caprodes | reverse complement strand
CTGTGATCAACATGTATTCCTGACTCAGAACATTATTCTGGATATGACACTTATGTTGTTTCCATAGTGATTTTTAACATGAATTATAACCTGATGATAAAAACGAACCCCACTTCCATCTTTAATAGTGTTCTAGTAGAGACTGATTCATTCCCTGAACATAGATGTTATCTCAACTGGTGGAAATGGAGATAAAGACAATATTTGTTAATAGATTATGAAGTAAAATTTGATTTCAGAATTGTTTTTAAAACCCCAAATAAGTCCCCGGGTCAGTTTGACTCGAGGGACACGAGAAGGTCCCGGAAGGTGGAGACGACACGAGGGTTAAATCAGCTGATACATGGTTAGACCATCTCTTACCAGTGTGTCTCTGTGTGTTTGTCGTCCACAGAAATCCCACCAATCGGTCCCAAAAACATCCCCGTTAGAGAGGAAACGCCCTGAACATATTCTTTGTAAATCTTTACAATCATTCCCAGAAACAACGGAGCAGGCCGGCCTTGTTGCACCGTCCACATCTTCTTCAAACCGTGACATTTTCAGCGTGTAGCTCGCTAGCTCGAAGGTTGTTGTTTCCCAAAGACAACCATGTTTTTTGGGGCGCATTGTAGGCCTTAACTTCCAAATCAATATTTTCTAACTGCAGTACATGCAATATGTAAAGTACACTGTCCCAATATTACAAAAGCAATGTGAAAGACAGCCTTTAGAGGGCAATAATCTCCCTATTGGGTTATGAAATAGGAGGCCCAGTTCTCTCAGTGCCACGGCTTTGGCGGTGCTTTGTGTGGTTGAACTTTAACCCTTGTGTTGTCTTTCCGTTAATTGACATAAATTACATTTTTTATTAATGTTAACTTTTTCTTACGTTTTTGTCCCTTTTTTCAATGTTTTTCACTTTGACGTTTTCAACACTACGTAACACTAACTTATTAACTTTAGTTTTACAGTTATTTTTGGAATTTATGGTCAATAAAGCTCATTTATAGGAAATTATACCTAATGTTTGAGTTAGAAAAGCAGAAATTAGGAATTATTGAGACTAAAATTAAAGGAATGGATGTTGATGATAATCACAGACTGGAATATGTCAACTTTTACTCTCAATACTATTTCAAAAACACTTCAATTTGGTTTCAAATGCTATAAAATTGAATAAGACGCCCCAAAATTAATGAAAGTAGAGATTTGTACTTGGCAAAGAGCGTTGTGAAGAATCAATCATGTTATTTTGGGGAATTAAAAACAACATTGATATAGGACAACATGAGGACAACATGAGGACAACATGGGGACAACATGAGGACAACATGAGGACAACATGAGGACAACATGGGGGTTAAGATTGCGTTTAACCATCACAGCTCTCTCTTTCTTCTTTTTCTCAGGTCAGCTTCCAGGTAGAGGAGGAAGAGATCGTACGCATTAACCCCCGCGAGCGAGCCTGGCTCACCGGCTACGAGGACTATCGCCATGCCAACTCGACACGTGACAAACTCCCCCAGCCCGACAACCACAACGCCTACATACACATCGCCAAGAGCGAGCCGCCCAAACACGACTACACCTACCCATACCCGCTGAGCTGCGACGGGCAGCGAGGCTGCAACGGCAAACCCGGCTGCCAGGAGCGGGGGGGCAGCGGCTGCCGCAGAGCGGTGGTGACGGCGCAGCCATGCGCCCTGCAGCCCAAAGGCAAGAGACGGAAGGAGGACGGCGAGCGTTCCCGCTGCATTTACTGTCGGGACATGTTCAACCATGATGACAACGGGCGGGGCCGCTGCCAGGAAGCCCCCGACCCGGTCCAGACCTGCATCAGGCGGGTCAGCTTCATGTGGTGCGCCGACAGCCTGCTGTATCACTGCATGTCGGACCCGGAGGGGGATTACTCGGACCCGTGCTCCTGCGACGCCAGCGACGAGCGCTTCTGCCTGCGCTGGACGGCGCTGGTGGCTCTGTCGATGCTGGCGCCGTGCATGTGCTGCTACGCCCCGCTCAGGGCGTGCTACCGCTGCGGCGTGGCCTGCCGCTGCTGCGGCGGGAAACACAAAGCGGTGGGCTGATGGTGCATTTGTGTTTAGAAGTCAGAATTTCCAAGGTTAAAGTTGTGAAACAAGATGCCTGAACTCGGAATTTGGGAAGTCGGACAACCTCGCAGTACCCCGCAATGTCAGTTATTTCCAATATCGTGCAATAAACAAGGGGCTCTGAGACCCGAATGGCGAGCCCACGACGGCAGTTGACATAAAATGAAAAAGGCCCGGGGTCCCCAAAGCACAACGGCTAATACAATATGTAAATTACCTTAACAAGTCCCCGTGACACGAAGGACAACACAAGGGTTAGCCTTAGACTTTGGAGTTGTCTGAGTGAACTCAGACAACCTCGCAGTACCCCAAGCTCGAAATCCAACAATCCAGTAGTGAAAGCTGCAGTAACGTACAGTTTATTAGCACTTCTGTCTTATTTGTCTCTCACTAAATCAGACGTACACGCAGTCCTGTCCATCATCAACATCTGTGGACATGTTGCTGCTTGTAGGCACAAAAAAACAGCGTCCTCATCAACAGGTATTGCCGAGGCTTCATTCACACTGCTTGCATGCAGTGCGTGAAGGCTTATGTATGGCGGGGGTTGCCGCGGGGGGGGGCACTCAAAAAAAATGCAGCAGGCCTGCGGCGCAAAGTTGACACCGACTCAACTTTTGGAGAAACGCAACCCGACGTCACGCTGCGGTGGCCAATCGTTTCACCTCAGATCAGACCTGTGGGTGCGTTTTGAGGCGGTGTGAGCGTCCCGTACAGGAAACAGGAAACATCACTGCCTCTATCTCTGCCACGAGAACGTTTTAGAACCCCAAAACACAAGCACTGACCTGCCCGGGCCGACTGTTCCCTGCAACAACAAAGCACTCGCTATGTCTCGCTCGTCTCTTCTTGTTCTCCGGGAACTGGAGCTGCTTTCAAGTGCAGTCGGAAACGTTGTCTATACACAATCTTGCGGAGAACAGTGAAATATAAAGACTACTTGTACTACATTGGGGGGGGATTTAAGGAACACAACAGGACGTCAAACAGTGACACTTTCAATGACACTTCCCGGATCGCCGCATCACTTTTTTTGGTCTGAACGTAGCTTAACGATGGCGAACTTAAGCTAAAGTCAACTCCGGTGCAATGGCGTTCCCTGCTCCGGCCTCCGAGTTCCCGAGGTGAACTTAAAGCACTACGAGGGGACGAGGAGACAGCAGCAAGGACTCATGGGAAACCCAGGCCACGCTGTGATTTTGTTGTTGTCGTTTGTCTCGTCCTCCATTTCCACAAAGAGGAGAAAAAAAAAGTATCAAAAGATCTATTGTGACATTGGCGACCAAATGGCTTCCAATTCTCACAAGAAACATTTCTATAAAATACATATAAAACATAAAAAATGTTCTTTATATTTTTACACTCATGTCTTTTTTAGGCTTGATTACGTCATTTCTTCAGCGCCATGAGACGTCAGTACGACTGTTGTTGAGTTTGTAGAGAGAGCCGCAGCCACAAAACATGTCGACCTTGTAATATTTTAGGACGCACACGATCTTTGAAGAAATAATCCAACGTGGTGAGATGATTTAACTTGTTAGTCAAATGTTTTGCAGACGATCAGCAGAGACACTTCACTGGTCTGGACGCTGCTCTGCTTTCCTCCCAGCATATTGAACACATAAACCAGTTTGGCTGACCAGTAAGATGGCGGTTCCCAGTCTTCATTAATCCAGAAACACAAGACGGTGACATTTACATGACTGTGCCTCCAAATGTTCAATTCAATTTCAATTCAATTTTATTTATAGTATCAATTCATAACAAGAGTTATCTCGAGACACTTTACACATAGAGCAGGTCTAGACCACACTCTATAATTTACAAGGACCCAACAGTTCTAGTAGTTCCCTCCAGAGCAAGCAACAGTGCGACAGTGGCGAGGAAAAACTTCCTTTTAGGCAGAAACCTGGGACAGACCCAGACCCAGACCCAGACCCAGGCTCTTGGTAGGCGGTGTCTGACCACCAGTTGGGGTTAGAATGAAGAGTGGCAATAACAGTCACAAAAAATAGTAGTTTGTAGTAGTTCTTTGTGGTAGTTCATGGCATAGCAGAGCACTGTGCGGCAAATGTTGGATTTCAATCTGAAAAAAAGCTAAGTTAAGCATCCTGGCAGGTTGCAGAACGCTGCAGACCGGCACGTTGGAAGAAATTCAAAGTTTCAACTCTGGGCTTTAAATGCATCTTTAATACTCGATATAAGACTATTAAGATAATTAAGACTCGAGGCTGAAGTGAAAGGAGTGAAGGCCTTTGTTATAGATGTGTAGATTATAGATGTCTGTTATAGATTATTCATTATTTATCCTTTATTTATTCAGGGGGGGCTGAGAGGCAGCCTCTCTTATGCAGGAAATTGCTGATCCCATTCACCCAGATTCATACGTGGAAGGTGCCCAGTACTGTTAAGGTTGGGGTTAAGGGCCTTGCACAAGGGCACCTCGGTGTTGGTGATGGGGGAGGGATACCCAATCAGTAGAGACGTGCAGTCAGCCGAGAGGTGTCTCACGGCCGCGATAGAGGACTCAAGACGCTATTCTCTGGACTCGTGATTGGACTCGTGAACTGATGACTTGGACTTGGACTCAGACTTGAGCATTCATGAAATAGGACTCAGAAGGTAGATGACGTTTCTGACTACTGTTGTGTGTAATAGGCAGCAATGGAGTACTTAAGTCCTGGACTCGGACCCTGGTGACTCGAGACTTGGCTCGGACTTGGGCTGCTATTCTCTGGACTTGTGTCTCAACTCGGACTCTTCCTTTTGGGACTTAGACCCTGGTGACCCGACTCAAACTGTCCTTTCAGGACCAAAAGAGGAGCCTGAGTCGAGACAAGTCCAGAGAATAATGACTTGAGTCCGAGTCAAGTCTTGAGTCACCAGTGTCCAAGTCCTGAAAGGAGAGTCTGAGTTGAAACACAAGTCCACAGAATAGCGACCCGAGCCAAGTTCTCTGGACTTGTGTCTCGACTCAGACTCTCCTTTCAGGACTTGGACCCTGGTGACTTGATACTAGACTCGGGCCGCTATTCTCTAGATTTGTTTCTCAACTCAGACTCTTCTTTCGAGACTCGGACCCTGGTGACTCGAGACTTGGCTCGGACTTTGGTCGCTATTTTCTGGACTTGTGTCTTGACTCAGACTCTTCCTTTCGGGACTTGGACCCTGGTGACTCGAGATTTAACTCGTGGCACTATTCTCTGGACTTGTGTCTCGACTCAGATTCTTCCTTTCGGGACTTGGACCCTGGTGACTTGAGACTTAACTTGGGGCACTATTCTCTGGATTTGTGTCTCGACTCAGACTGTTCTTTCGGGACTCGGACCCTGGTGACTCGAGACTGGACACAGACTCGACAGTTGGTGACTTGACTGCAACACAGAACTTGCACACACGACGGGGTGTTCAATGCAACCTCATTTCAGTTTAAAAACAATGTGTTCTACGTTTTATCGTAGTGTTTCTACGTTTTATCGTATATTTAGCTTCTTGATACCGGTGCCAGACGTTTCCTTTTCTTTCTCCGGCGAGAAAAGTGACCCAAAAGCAGTCGGTGTGCCGGGCGCCCTGCGCTCACGTCAGCTGATGAAGGAAAGTGCCTGAAGCCGCCTCTTCACTTATGTCCTGATGTATATTTCAGAAAGTTATAACTGTGTAAAAAAGAAAAGTGAAGGTTGTATTCATTGGTTTGTCTTTTTTATATAATTCACATTTTTACCCATGTAAAAAAACAGAAAATATAGATAAATATATACATGTATATGTATCGAGTATGATGTACATTTTCAGTTCTATTTTTTTATTGTTTTTAATATGAAGGATGTAAATCTCTTCTGACAGAAAAAGAGAGCGTGAGAAGAAGAAGTGAATAAAATACAAAAACATCATCTGGAAACCAAAGAAGCATTCATGTCTGTGTGTGTGTCTGTGTGTCTGTGTGTGTGTGTCCGTCCGTGTGTGTGTGTCTGCGTGTCTCTGTGTCCGTCCGTGTGTGTGTGTGTGTGTGTGTCTGTGTGTGTGTGCGCGTGTGTCTATGTGTGTTGTGTGTGTCTGTCTGTGTGTGTGTGTCTGCGTGTGTGTCCGTGTATGTGTCCGTCCGTCCATGTGTGTGTGTGTGTGTGTGTGTGTGTGTGTGTGTCTATATTTGTCAGTGTGTGTGTGTCCATGTGTGTGTGTGTGTGTCTATCTATGTGTGTCCGTGTGTGCATGTGTGTGTCTGTCTACGTGTGTGTGTCTGTGTATGTGTGTCCGTGTGTGTGTGTGTCCGTGTGTGTCCGTGTGTGTATGTGTGTGTCCGTGTGTGTATGTGTCTTTGTGTGTGTATGTGTGTGTCCTCCCCAGCCGTGCAGTGTGAGGAATGGGGCCCAATTGAGGAAAGTTTGGGGTCCCGTGAAGGAGCTGCTGCCCCCGAGACCCGATACCGGATAAGTGGATGGATGGATGGATGGATGGATGGATGGATGGATGGATGGATGGATGGATGGATGGATGGATGGATGGATGGATGGATGGATGGATGGATGGATGGATGGATGTTCATGTTTGGGAGCTGATTTCTGTTTGGGAGAGAGTCATACTGTCAGATGTTGGCTCGTCTGTAATGAGTTATAAATATCTGCTATAAAAACATTCAGTCAACAGGGAAACATGTTCAATGAAAACAAAAGACACTTGCTGACACTCCCAGATGACTTCCCTGGTATGTAGTTATCAGAAGAAGAACAGGGGCGGTTGGGTTTAGGAGACTTCCCTGGTATGTAGTTGTACCTGTTACCAGATGACGTCCCTGGTATGTAGTTATGAGAAGAAGAACAGGGGCGGTTGGGTTTAGGAGACTTCCCTGGTATGTAGTTGTACCTGTTACCAACGTCACAAGCCTCCAAAAGAAACTCAAGTTTGTCGGAGCTACAGCGGAGAGAAGAAAGCTGAGTTCATTACGTTTAACAACGCAGCAATTTCTACAGCAAAGGCTCTGCCACACACTGGTGAGTACAAGTGATTATAAATATATACATATATACATTTCACTACCAGCAGTAACATACATCTCCAGCTATACTCAGACAGGATGTTGCTCTCTTTTCATACTCGACATTTCAAAGAGTAATGTCAAAGAGCTGAGCTACCGAAGGTGGCCGTAACGTTGGCAACCCAAGATACCTCAGCTGAGAGTTTCAGTCCCTCCAGGATTTCGCAGCCTTTTTTTGAGATTGTTACGGCCCAATATTCCTGATGTTGCGGGAGCTTTTGTAAAAAAAATTGCGATAAAAGTCGCGATGTTTTTTGCATGTTTTTTTGCAATGAAGTTGCAGGAGACAGAACGTTGCGATTTCTTTTTGTATAGTTCTTTCAAAATAAAACAGAAACCTATTTTGAGAAGAATAAAATGACTCTAGGGAGAGTGTTGCTATAGTAACCAATTACCAATAAGGCTGAGGATGTTGCAAATGAAAATGGCTGGTGGATTTAAGACAAAATAATAATTTATTGAATGAATCAAATTTGAACATGTCAGTAGCTTGTTGATCTTTACATTGTTAGTTTCCTATCCTGGGCTGGGACACACATACGGTTCAATAAAGTACTTATTGAACATTGCACTAACAATAACGAGGGTAGCTGTCCTAAATTTAGGTCATCCTGTACGTTTCATCTCTGGTTTTTCCTGCATACACCGTGTGTGTGTGTGTGTGTGTGTGTGTGTGTGTGTGTGTGTGTGTGTGTGTGAGTCGCTGAGCAGGAACTGAGCAGCCCCGCCTGCTGCAGAGAGCCAACAGGACTGAAACAGCAGCGTCTTCTGCTTCAGAGTGGAAACTTGTTCCAGCGTACATTGATTCTCCCTCCCGCTTGGTCATTGGCTCTCAGAGTCACATGCTGATACAGAGTCTGGCACGGGGGACTGCTGGGATTGGTTGAAGTCACGGGAAACTCCGCTTATTGGTCAAATTTATGGAAAAGTTGCAGTGATTGGTTGAATTTGCGTGAATTGGCGCGATTGCAAAATCATTGCAAAATCCTGGAGGGACTGGAGTTTGTGGGAAGCAAGTGCTCTAATTATTCAAGAAAAAAAGATCACTTACTCAAACATCAAGCAAAAAGGAAGCTATGTTTGCAATTTTTCACATTTTCCCTTTTGTTTTCAGTGTGTACATATGGCTGAAGCCAGTTTTCAACTATCTGAAGATCAGTTTCTGTGCTCCATCTGTCTGGATGTGTTCACGGATCCAGTCTCCACATCATGTGGACACAACTTCTGCAGAAAGTGCATCAATGAACACTGGGATATTAATGACCAGTACGTGTGTCCAATGTGTAAAAATGTTTTTGAGAAAAAACCTGAGCTGCACGTCAACACTTTGCTTTCTGAGATGGTCGCTCAGTTCAGACAGTCAGCTCAACAGAAAGCCAGCAGCAGCAGCTCAGAGCAACAAGTGTCCAAACCAGGAGAAGTTCCCTGTGACGTCTGCACTGGAACCAAACTGAAGGCCCTGAAGTCCTGCCTGGTGTGTCTGGCCTCCTACTGTGAGACTCACCTGGAGCCTCATCTGACCATGTCAGGTCTGAAAAGACATCAGCTGATCGACCCTGTGGAGAACCTGGAAGGCAGGATGTGTATGGAGCATGATAAACCTCTGGAGCTGTTCTGTAAGACCGACCAGACATGTGTCTGCATGCTCTGCACCGTTTTAGATCACAAGACACATGATGTTGTTCCTCTGAAAGAAGGATATGAAGGAAAGAAGGAAGAGCTGGGGAAGACAGAGGCTGAAATCCAGCAGATGATCCAGAAGAGACGACTGAAGGTTCAGGAGATCAAACAGTCAGTGGAGCTCAGTGAGGAAGCTGCAGACAGAGAGATAGCAGAAGGTGTTCAGGTCTTCACTTCTCTGAAGGAGTCTGTTGAGAGAGGCCTGAATGAGCTCATCAACACCATCAAAGAGAAGCAGAAAACAACAGAAAAACAGGCCGAAGCTTTCATCACAGAGCTGGAACAGGAAATCTCTGAGCTGATGAAGAGAAGCACTGAGGTGGAGCAGCTCTCACGCTCTGAAGACTATCTCCATCTTCTCCAGAGGGTCCAGTCCCTAAACATCATCCACCCTCCACCCACCAAGGACTGGACAGACGTCAGCGTCCATCCATCATCATATGAGGGGACTGTGGTGAAAGCTGTGGCTCAGCTGGAAGAGACGCTCAGTGAAGAGATGAAGAAGCTGCTTGAGTCTGAGCTGAAGAGGGTCCAGCAGTATGCAGTGGATCTGACTCTTGATCCTGATACAGCACATCCTGAACTCATCCTGTCTGATGATGGGAAACAAGTGAATACTGGTGATGTGAAGAAAAATCTCCCAGACAACCCAGAGAGATTCTCTTATTGCATTTATCTTTTAGGAAAGCAGAGTTTCTCTTCAGGCAGATTTTACTTTGAGGTTCAAGTTAAAGGAAAGACTGAATGGGATTTAGGAGTGGCCAGAGAGTCGATCGACAGGAAGGGACAAATCACACTTAGCCCTGAGTATGATAACTGGACTATAGCGTTGAGAAATGAAACTGAGTACACAGCTGCTAATGACCCTCCAGTCCGTCTCTCTCTGAAGTCTCCTCCTCAGAAGGTGGGGGTGTTTGTGGACTATGAGGAGGGTCTGGTCTCTTTTTATGACGTAGATGCTGCAGCTCTTATCTACTCCTTTACTGGCTGCTCCTTCACTGAGAAACTCTTCCCATTCTTTGGTCCTGGTCTGAATAATGGTGGTAAAAACTCTGCCCCTCTGATCATCTCTCCTGTCAATCCCACTGAGTAGAGTGATTTTGGGTCATAAATTTGTTACTTCAGGTTCAATTTGACAATATCAAAAAAAAGATTTGTAAATAAACTCTGACTTTAGTTTCTAAGATTTCACTTGGACTTGAGCCTGACAATGTTATGTAATATTGCTCCTATAACATTTATCATATAGTATTTACTGTATTAATAGTCCTTTTCTGACACTAATGCTAAAGGAGATGGCTTAGAGCCCAAAAGGACTTGGGTACTATGATAGACACCATGTTATTATGTCCTCCTGGCAAGCACTGATCTTAAAGTGCCCATAATATGAATATATTATTTTGTGTCTCTGGTGCTTCCACATGCATACAAACTTGGAAAAAAAACTTCCATGCTGTTTTGAGTGAGATCCGGTTTCTGAATGTCCTCTGATCCGGTTTGTGAATGTCCTCTGTCTCCAGTGTCCGGGTGAGCTGTCCAACATCTGCACGGCTTTCTACGTCACTAGAGACGAGGTGGCTAACCGTAGCATGCTAGCTCGTTCTCAATGGAAAACACTGCTCTAACAGCCACTAGTTGACCATAATCTCCAAAAGTACTACTTTCTGTCCCTGTTCTACTTCCTGCCCCTGTTCTACTTCCTATCCCTGTTCTACTTCCTGTCCCTGTTCTACTTCCTATCCCTGTTCTACTTCCTGTTCCTGCTGTGCAGGTATTCCACAAGTGTCCCTCGTCTAGAAGAAGTCTCCCAGCTAATCCGGTCTTGGACTGACCAAAGTTTAAAAAACAGTAGCTAGCTGATGTTATCATTACCTAGCTACTGCGTATGTGCGACTCCCACCAATACAGCAATGTGCAGTACAACAAAAATATGGTGTTTTTTAAAAATGAAACTATGTCACCCTATGCTGGAACAACCTCAAAATACAATTATGAACCTGGAAATGAGCGTAGTATGGGCGCATTTTTGGTAATTTAAACTTTTTTAACTAACTACCTTGAGTAATTAAAGGAGTACTCAAGTTAGTTTGTTAGTTACTTATTTAGTTAATTAGCAAAAAATTGAGACACAGCCAGTGAATCGATCCCAACTGGTGCTTGCTAACGCCGCCATGCTAATACACGCTAATTGCTAACGTTACCGAATGGCGGACAATCAGGCCGTGGCTGTTTACCATCTCGGCAACACCCACAATGACAGACAGTTGACAAAAACCGCACATTTGACCTTCTTATAATGGAAAAATGCAATTTAATTTGGCAAAACAACCACATAGCCCGAGTTAGGACACAACGTACGTTCTCTGCAAGTCGCACTGCAATGTATGATATGTTACTTTATATAATATTCGTGTGGCTAACGTCACCTTTATGAAATGTTGTTCAGCGTTCTCAACCTGGCAAACCCCATGAACATCGAGTCGGGGGGGGGGGTTTGGACTGCAGTATCCATTTTAAACGCTAGCTGTCAGTATTACATATTGCTCCTTTAAAGACTTTTAATATATATATATATAGATATAACTAACTATATTTTTGTTGTATACTGACATGCACCAACCTTTATGTAAACCATTACTTGGCTGCAAACTGGTGCAACAATTTCCAATATGATAATTAACTCTCCAATCCTGTCAGAGCCACCATTGTTATTAAATATTAAGTATGATGTGGTGTCAATCCTTTAACCCTCATGTTGTCCTCGGGTCAAACTTTACCCGTTTTTAGTGTATTTAAATCACAAAAAATGGGCCTTCAAAATAAGCGCGGAAAATGTCAACATAAGAAATATCAAATAACTTTGGAAAAAACATCAAAAAAACCTCCCATAACATTGAAAAAGTGACAAAAATGTCGGAAAAAGTGATAAGAGTTGAAAAAAAGACAACATGAGGGTTAAGAAACAGACAATATAATGTGTATGTATAATTCTTGTCCAGGGTAGAAGATCTTTCTTGTAATGTAAAAACTAGTTATGGGTCTTCAACGTCTTACAGGTTATATCATCTTCTTAATGTATACTTTATACTTTGTTCCTGTTATTATACTTGTTCCTATTAATCAATCAGTCCACCTAAAATGTACAAGAGGGGCAATCGTCTGGTTAAGTCTGATGTTGCAAAATCAATTTAACTACATCACTTCTGTCTTAAATACAGTTATTAATTTTAAAGCTTCATATTGTACATTAGATTAGAAAAGGAGCCTTAATACTGTTTGCATAACTGGGTCCTAATTTAGTAGATATTTCTTTATTATGTTGTCCTTTAAACTGGTAAAAGGTTACTTCTTTGGGTTTGGTTATTATTTTTATGACTTAAGGGGATAAGAAAAAAGTAGATGAGTTTGCATACATTTTATTTTGACATGTAACTGTTTACATCTTTAATAAAAGAAATTAAGTTTCTGAGTTTTTATGACTTTTTTTGAAATCTACATTGCGCCTGCAGGCTTCCTTCCACTTTTTTGTGTTTTAATTTGAATTACTTGAATTTTAAATTCGGTGGGTTTATGAGGACTATAGTTGACCCTTGTTAACCATTTGTTAACCACCGTTGACCATTTGGTTTTTCTGGATCAAACTGTTGTTGGAACGTTTTTGTCACCTGATGTTTTTGAGCTTTTTCCCGATGTTTGTCAGTTTTTTTTCCAAGTTTTTCCAAGTTTGTTATTGTTTTGCCGACGTTTCACCTTTACCTAATGTGTTTGAGTTTTTTCCCGATGTTTTTGTTAGTTTTTTCCAAGTTTTTTTGACGTTGGTTATTTTTTTCCCAACATTGAAGCTTTTTCTGTCATTTTTGTCACTTTTTTCAAAGTCTTTTACCTTTTTTTTTTAAATGCCATAACATTAAATAAAACACCCATACACAGTAAGAGTAGTGAACTGATCATTTATTTTACTTGTGAAGACAGTTTTTTGTTTTGTTTTTTTACATTTTGGTTGAAATAAACCCAATTTTCTGATATAGAAACGTTTTGAAAATGGGTCAAATTTGACCCGAGGACAACAGGAGGGTTAACTGCTTGAGACAGTTAGACTATCTGTCCAATCCTATGTTTTTAGCCCGTAAATTACGACTTCAAGTCACGACTCACGACTTGGTAGCATTCCAGGCAAAGTCACCACAAACCCTTCTGGCTAGCGTTAGCATTAGCTAGCAGCTACCCGCCGTTGACATTAGCTAGCGCTAGCTAGCTGATACTATCGATTTCTAGCAACGTATTTTGGGCTTTATTTAAAAAGCATAACCTGTAAGTACGCAATCGTATGTGTATTGTTTTGATTACAATATGCGGAATAGCTTCACGTTACCTTTTTATGTCTATTTATCTCTATTTTTCACCGTTAATCACCGGCGTCTCACGGCATCAACAGGGGTCGACATTGTTGTTTATGTGTGTGTGACGTCAGATAACTGGGAGAACAACGATCTGCTACGAGTTCACGAGTAGTAAGTTACGGGTTTGACTGCCGCTCCATGGCACTTTCACGGGTAGAAGGTTGTGAAAACACGAGTTACAGGTCACCTGGAAGACAAGACAAGGGAAAAAACAGACTCCTACAAAATAAAACAGGAAACAGAACATACAGACACACACGATCGTGACACTGTGTGATGTTTTGGCTTTTCAAAATTGTAAAGCTGGGAGAAAATGCTGCGACAGCCCTTTCTCTCTAACTACAGTATCTGCAACCAGCAACAAGCAACAGCAATGAAATCATATCTGCTGGTGATGAAGTTTGGGTTGGCCACTGGTGTTTAAGATGTGTAAAGGAGGAAGGATTACTGTGCAGGAAATCCTGCCTCCCTGCCTGCTGTGATTTATTCCCTGATATGAATGTCACTGCAAAGAGAAGCAGAGTTCAGCTTCACTTCCTCAAATAAAACTTAAAGTTTGTCAGAGGAACAGTAGAGCAGAAGTTGAGTCTCTTTGTTTGTCTCTAAAGAAATATTCATCAGGGCTTTCTCCACAACATTGCAGTTTCTCTGGTGAGTAAAACTGTAATAATATGCATATATAATGATATAATGTTTCCTGTTACATTAAAAAGCTAAATAAATGTCTGCCATGTTGGGAGCTCTCACTATATACGTGTCCTTTAATAACAAAGTATGGAAAACACACAATCAATAACTAGATTACTATTGTAATTAGCAGCTTTCTAATGTTGGTATGTGTCTTCTGTCAGCTGAGCAATACGTCTCTTTGACCAAAGGCAACGCTTCACAAACAGGAACTTTTGTGAAGTAAATTATGTAGTTAATGTTGTTATGCTTAAGGTTTTGTCACTCAAAAACATACCAAAAGTCATTCAGATGTATTAGTGTTTGTGCGCACAATGCTTTGAATTTCCAGTTGCCACAAGCTGTTGTTAACAAAAACACTTTTTAAATGTTTAGGAGGCCAATAATGTACATAACAGATACAATAACTGTAACACGGTTGGTGTTAACATTTGCATTGACATTAATAGTAATTAAAAACACAATACAACAACTTGTTGTGTAATATAAAACAAACAACTTGTCGAGGACTTGAAAACCAAAACCTGTTGGGACTTTCCTGCCGTGACTCATAACTAGTTTCCCCAGATTCTTTTTGGTAAATTCCAAACAGGAACTTAGTCACACCTCTTTTGGTAGTTAGCCTGGCTCAGTTTTTGTTTTCTTCCGAATTATTCCATTTGATTAAGCTCCTTTCCACTGGGGGTGGGGGCAGTATCTCAGTCAGTAGGGGAGTTGGGTTGGGAACCAGAGGGTCGCTGGTTCAAGTCCCTGTATGGACCAAAGTATGGTGGTGGACTGGTATCTGGAGAGATGCCAGTTCACCTCCTGGGCACTGCCAAGGTGCTCTTGAGCAAGGCACCAAACCCCCAACTGCTCAGGGCGCCTTTCCATGGGCAGCACCCCCCCCACACACACACACACACACACACACACACACTCTGACATCTCTCCATTAGTGCATGTATAGGTACTGAGCATGTGTGTGTAGTTCAGGCCTGTGTGTAATAACAACAGAGAGTAAATTGTAATTTCCCCATGTGGGATTAATAAAGTATACATTATTATATTTATATATAATATACTAATATATATATATATATATATATATATATATATATATTTAATACATATATATATAAGCAGGTGGCTAGTTGTTTTCAGTTCATCTTCTCTTGCAAAGTCAGCTACTGCTGTCTGTAGTGTTCCAAGTTTATAAGAAAAAAGATTGAATTCCTCAAACATTTAAAAAAAAAACAGACATTATGTTTGCATTTTTTTTTACGCTTTCATTTGTGTTCCCAGTGTGTAGATATGGCTGAAGCCAGTTGTCAACTGTCTGAAGATCAGTTTCTGTGCTCCATCTGTCTGGATGTGTTCACTGATCCTGTCTCCACATCATGTGGACACAACTTCTGTAAAACCTGCATCACTGGACACTGGAATACTAATGACCAGTACCTGTGTCCGCTGTGTAAAAAGGTTTTCAACACAAAACCTGAGCTGCACGTCAACACTTTGCTTTCTGAGATGGTCGCTCAGTTCAGACAGTCAGCTCAACAGAAAGCCAGCAGCAGCAGCTCAGAGCAACAAGTGTCCAAACCAGGAGAAGTTCCCTGTGACGTCTGCACTGGAACCAAACTGAAGGCCCTGAAGTCCTGCCTGGTGTGTCTGGCCTCCTACTGTGAGACTCACCTGGAGCCTCATCTGACCATGTCAGGTCTGAAAAGACATCAGCTGATCGACCCTGTGGAGAACCTGGAAGGCAGGATGTGTACGAAGCATGATAAACCTCTGGAGCTGTTCTGTAAGACCGACCAGACATGTGTCTGCATGCTCTGCACTGTTTTAGACCACAAGACACATGATGTTGTTCCTCTGAAAGAGAAATATGAAGAAAAGAAGGAAGAGCTGGGGAAGACAGAGGCTGAAATCCAGCAGATGATCCAGAAGAGACGACTGAAGGTTCAGGAGATCAAACAGTCAGTGGAGCTCAGTGAGGAAGCTGCAGACAGAGAGATAGCAGAAGGTGTTCAGGTCTTCACTTCTCTGAAGGAGTCTGTTGAGAGAGGCCTGAATGAGCTCATCAACACCATCAAAGAGAAGCAGAAAACAACAGAAAAACAGGCCGAAGCTTTCATCACAGAGCTGGAACAGGAAATCTCTGAGCTGATGAAGAGAAGCACTGAGGTGGAGCAGCTCTCACGCTCTGAAGACCACCTCCATCTTCTCCAGAGGGTCCAGTCCCTAAACATCAACCACCCTCCACCCACCAAGGACTGGACAGAAATCAGTGTCCGTCCATCATCATATGAGGGGACTGTGGTGAAAGCTGTGGCTCAGCTGGAGGAGACGCTCAGTGAAGAGATGAAGAAGCTGTTTGAGTCTGAGCTGAAGAGGGTCCAGCAGTATGCAGTGGATGTGACTCTTGATCCTGATACAGCACATCCTAAACTCATCCTGTCTGATGATGGGAAACAAGTGAACAATGGTGATGTGAAGAAAAATGTCCCAGACAACCCAGAGAGATTCTCTGATTGTGTTAATGTTTTAGGAAAGCAGAGTTTCTCTTCAGGCAGATTTTACTTTGAGGTTCAAGTTAAAGGAAAGACTGGATGGGATCTAGGAGTGGCCAGAGAGTCGATCGACAGGAAGGGAAGCATCACACTGAGCACTGAGAAAGGTTACTGGACGATATCGTTGAGAAATGAAAATGAGTACAAAGCTGCTGCTGGCCCTCCAGTCCTTCTCTCTCTGAAGTCTCCTCCTCAGAAGGTGGGGGTGTTTGTGGACTATGAGGAGGGTCTGGTCTCCTTTTATGACGTAGATGCTGCAGCTCTTATCTACTCCTTTACTGGCTGCTCCTTCACCGAGAAACTCCTCCCATTCTTCAGTCCCTGTAATTACGATGGTGGTAAAAACTCTGCCTCTCTGATCATCTCTCCTGTCAATCCCACTGAGTAGAGTAATTATTTTTAGATTTTGGGTCATAAATTTATTACTTCAGGTTCAATTAGACAAAATTAAAAAAAAAGATTTGTCAATAAACTCTGACTTTAGCTTCTAAGATTTCACTTGGACTTGAGCCTGACAATGTTATGTAATATTGCTCCTATAACATATAACTTATAATATTTACTGTATTAAATCCAGTATTTTCTCCTTTGGAATTTCCATTCGGATCTGAAATGACAGCCATGAAAGCAGCAACCAAACAAATTGGATCAAAAGAGGTAGATTTGTTCATCCTGACCAAAAAACCTTGGCATCTTTCTAAAGAGTTGCATGACTAGAGATGTGGTGAAGCGCAAGTAAATATTGGAGATGTTTTTAAAAGATGGAGACGTGTGCCCATAATATGAAAAAAAAAAAAATCTGGGATTTGGGGGGTTATTTTGTGTCTCTGGTGCTTCTACATGCATGCAAACTTGGAAAAAAACATCCATGGTGTTTTGAGAGATATCTGGTTTCTGAATTTCATCTGATCTGGTTTCTGAATGTCCTCTGATCTGGTTTCTGAATGTCCTCTGATCCGGTTTCTGAATGTCCTCTGATCTGGTTTCTAAATATCCTCTGATCCGATTTCTGAATGTCCTCTGATCTGGTTTCTAAATGTCCTCTGATCCGGTTCCTGAATGTCCTCTGTCTTCAATCTGCACGGCTTTCTACGTCACTAGAGACGAGGTGGCTAACCGTAGCATGCTAGCTTGTTCTCAATGGAAAACACTGCTCCACCAGCCACTAGTCCATAATCTCCAAAAGAACTACTTCCTATCACTGTTCTACTTCCTGTCCCTGTTCTGCAGGTATTTCAACTTTTGTAACTAACTATCTAACTTGAGTAAGTAAAGGAGTTCTCAAGTTAATTTGTTAGTTACTTTCATTCATTCATTCATATTTATTATACAGGAAAGTCAAAAAGTAACATTACATTACAATGCAAACGGGCCTGACTCAGTTCAAGAACTGGTTTTCAGCAGGTTCCTGTTCTGCAGAAACACAAAACCTAGCTACAGCACGACAAGACAAACATTTGTACAGGACATCAATGAGGACTAGACGAGATTTAGACAACGAAAATAACAATACACTTTACATAAGGACAAAGATATTTACACAAAACATCAGCTCGGCTAGACAAATATGGACAATGCAAACAAAGCTTAGACAGTACAATACATGAACAATTAATGCGTACAAGTGTAACTGTTAAGAAGGAGCTGTTGGGCCTTTATGAAATATGTGATGGACGATAGACTTCTGATGTGATGCAGAATGTCATTCCAAATCTTGGTGTATGTATGAAAAAAAGATTTCTGACCAAAGTTGTTTTTGTATGGATGAACTGGAATAAGTGCCTGTGAGACTGACCTAGTGAGGCGTCCTGGTCTCACGTGGGTCGGGCCTGTGAGACTGACCTAGTGAGGCGTCCTGGTCTCACGTGGGTCGGGCCTGTGAGACTGACCTAGTGAGGCGTCTTGGTCTCACGTGGGTCGGACCTGTGAGACTGACCTAGTGAGGCGTCCTGGTCTCACGTGGGTCGGGCCTGTGAGACTGACCTAGTGAGGCGTCCTGGTCTCACGTGGGTCGGGCCTGTGAGACTGACCTAGTGAGGCGTCCTGGTCTCACGTGGGTCGGGCCTGTGAGACTGGCCTAGTGAGGCATCCTGGTCTCACGTGTGTCGGGCCTGTGAGACTGACCTAGTGAGGCATCCTGGTCTCACGTGGGTCGGGCCTGTGAGACTGACCTAGTGAGGCGTCCTGGTCTCACGTGGGTCGGGCCTGTGAGACTGACCTAGTGAGGCGTCCTGGTCTCACGTGGGTCGGGCCTGTGAGACTGACCTAGTGAGGCATCCTGGTCTCACGTGTGTCGGAAGAAGTGCAGTAAGTGCTGGTAATGTGGCATTTAAAATCTGAACATAAAATGCAATTGCATATTTATGAAGTTTTCATAAGTCAAAGCCTTAGAATGTGCAAGTGCAATGCAGTGGTGAGACCACTTGGAAGGTACTTATTTAGTTAATTAGCAAAAAACTGAGACACAGCCAGTGAATCGATCCCGACTGGTGGTTGCTATGCTAACACACGCTAACTGCCAACGTTACCGAACAGCGGACAATCAGGCCGTGGCTGTTTACCATCTCGGCAACACCATCAATGACAGACATTTGACAGAAACCGCACATTTGACCTTCTTATAATGGAAAAATGCAATTTAATTTGGCAAAACAACCACATAGCCCGAGTTAGGACACAACGTACGTTCTCTGCAAGTCGCACTGCAATGTATGATATGTTACTTCATATAATATTTGTGTGGCTAACGTCACCTTTATGAAATGTTGTTCAGCGTTCTCAACCTGGCAAACCCCATGAACATCGAGTCGGGGGGGGGGTTTGGACTGCAGTACCCATTAACGCTAGCTGTCAGTATTACATATTGCTCCTTTAAAGACTTTTAATATATATATATATAGATATAACTAACTATATTTTTGTTGTATACTGACATGCACCAACCTTTATGTAAACCATTACTTGGCTGCAAACTGGTGCAACAATTTCCAATATGATAATTAACTCTCCAATCCTGTCAGAGCCACCATTGTTATTAAATATTAAGTGTGATGTGGTGTCAATCCTTTAACCCTCATGTTGTCCTCGGGTCAAACTTTACCCGTTTTTAGTGTATTTAAATCACAAAAAATGGGCCTTCAAAATAAGCGCGGAACATGTCAACATAAGAAATATCAAATAACTTTGGAAAAAACATCAAAAAAACCTCCCATAACATTGAAAAAGTGACAAAAATGTTGGAAAAAGTGATAAGAGTTGAAAAAAAGACAACATGAAGGTTAAGAAACAGACAATATAATGTGTATGTATAATTCTTGTCCAGGGTGGAAGATCTTTCTTGTAATGTAAAAACTAGTTATGGGTCTTCAAAGTCTTACAGGTTATATCATCTTCTTAATGTATACTTTATACTTTGTTCCTGTTATTATACTTGTTCCTATTAATCAATCAGTCCACCTAAAATGTACAAGAGGGGCAATCGTCTGGTTAAGTCTGATGTTACAAAATCAATTTAACTACATCACTTCTGTCTTAAATACAGTTATTAATTTTAAAGCTTCATATTGTACATTAGATTAGAAAAGGAGCCTTAATACTGTTCGCATAACTGGGTCCTAATTTAGTAGATATTTCTTTATTATGTTGTCTTTTAAACTAAACCAAAGGTTACTTCTTTGGGTTTGGTTATTGTTTTTTTGACTTAAGGGGATAAGAAAAAAGTAGATGAGTTTGCATACATTTTATTTTGACATGTAACTGTTTATATCTTTAATAAAAGAAATTAAGTTTCTGAGTTTTTATGACTTTATTTGAAATCTACATTGCGCCTGCAGGCTTCCTTCCACTTTTTTGTGTTTTAATTTGAATTACTTGAATTTTAAATTCGGTGGGTTTATGAGGACTATAGTTGACCCTTGTTAACCATTTGTTAACCACCACTGACCATTTGTTTTTCTGGATCAAACTGTTGTTGGAACGTTTTTGTCACCTGATGTTTTAGAGCTTTTTCCCGGTGTTTGTCAGTTTTTTCCAAGTTTTTTTTTGACGTTTGTTATTGTTTTGCCGACGTTTCACCTTTACCTAATGTGTTTGAGTTTTTTCCCGATGTTTTTGTTAGTTTTTTCCAAGTTTTTTTGACGTTGGTTATTTTTTTCCCAACATTGAAGCTTTTTCTGTCAGTTTTGCCACTTTTTTCAAAGTCCTTTTACCTTTTTTTTTTAAATGCCATAACATGAAATAAAACACCCATACACAGTAAGAGTAGTGAACTGATCATTTATTTTACTTGTGAAGACAGTTTTTTGTTTTTTTACATTTTGGTTGAAATAAACCCAATTTTCTGATATAGAAACGTTTTGAAAATGGGTCAAATTTGACCCGAGGACAACAGGAGGGTTAACTGCTTGAGACAGTTAGACTATCTGTCCAATCCTATGTTTTTAGCCCGTAAATTACGACTTCAAGTCACGACTCACGACTTGGTAGTGTTCCAGGCAAAGTCACCACAAACCCTTCTGGCTAGCGTTAGCATTAGCTAGCAGCTACCCGCCGTTGACATTAGCTAGCGCTAGCTAGCTGATACTATCGATTTCTAGCAACGTATTTTGGGCTTTATTTAAAAAGCATAACCTGTAAGTACACAATCGTATGTGTATTGTTTTGATTACAATATGCAGAATAACTTCACGTTACCTTTTTATGTCTATTTATCTCTAATTTTCACCGTTAATCGGCGTCTGTACGGCATCAACAGGGGTCGACATTGTTGTTTATGTGTGTGTGACGTCAGATAACTGGGAGAACAACGATCTGCTACGAGTTCACGAGTAGTAAGTTACGGGTTTGACTGCCGCTCCATGGCACTTTCACGGGTAGAAGGTTGTGAAAACACAAGTTACAGGTCACCTGGAAGACAAGACAAGGGAAAAAACAGACTCCTACAAAATAAAACAGGAAACAGAACATACAGACACACACGATCGTGACACTGTGTGATGTTTTGGCTTTTCAAAATTGTAAAGCTGGGAGAAAATGCTGCGACAGCCCTTTCTCTCTAACTACAGTATCTGCAACCAGCAACAAGCAACAGCAATGAAATCATATCTGCTGGTGATGAAGTTTGGGTTGGCCACTGGTGTTTAAGATGTGTAAAGGAGGAAGGATTACTGTGCAGGAAATCCTGCCTCCCTGCCTGCTGTGATTTATTCCCTGATATGAATGTCACTGCAAAGAGAAGCAGAGTTCAGCTTCACTTCCTCAAATAAAACTTAAAGTTTGTCAGAGGAACAGTAGAGCAGAAGTTGAGTCTCTTTGTTTGTCTCTAAAGAAATATTCATCAGGGCTTTCTCCACAACATTGCAGTTTCTCTGGTGAGTAAAACTGTAATAATATGCATATATAATGATATAATGTTTCCTGTTACATTAAAAAGCTAAATAAATGTCTGCCATGTTGGGAGCTCTCACTATATACGTGTCCTTTAATAACAAAGTATGGAAAACACACAATCAATAACTAGATTACTATTGTAATTAGCAGCTTTCTAATGTTGGTATGTGTCTTCTGTCAGCTGAGCAATACGTCTCTTTGACCAAAGGCAACGCTTCACAAACAGGAACTTTTGTGAAGTAAATTATGTAGTTAATGTTGTTATGCTTATGGTTTTGTCACTCAAAAACATACCAAAAGTCATTCAGATGTATTAGTGTTTGTGCGCACAATGCTTTGAATTTCCAGTTGCCACAAGCTGTTGTTAACAAAAACACTTTTAAAATGTTTAGGAGACCAATAATGTACATAACAGATACAATAACTGTAACACGGTTGGTGTTAACATTTGCATTGACATTAATAGTAATTAAAAACACAATACAACAACTTGTTGTGTAATATAAAACAAACAACTTGTCGAGGACTTGAAAACCAAAACCTGTTGGGACTTTCCTGCCGTGACTCATAACTAGTTTCCCCAGATTCTTTTTGGTAAATTCCAAACAGGAACTTAGTCACACCTCTTTTGGTAGTTAGCCTGGCTCAGTTTTTGTTTTCTTCCGAATTATTCCATTTGATTAAGCTCCTTCCCACTGGGGGTGGGGGCAGTATCTCAGTAAGTGGGGGTGTTGGGTTGGGAACCAGAGGGTCGCTGGTTCAAGTCCCTGTATGGACCAAAGTATGGTGGTGGACTGGTATCTGGAGAGATGCCAGTTCAACTCCTGGGCACTGCCAAAGTGCTCTTGAGCAAGGCACCGAACCCCCAACAGCTCAGGGCGCCTTTCCAGGGACAGCCCCCCCCCCCACTCTGACATCTCTCCATTAGTGCATGTATAGGTACTGAGCATGTGTGTGTAGTTCAGGCCTGTGTGTAATAACAACAGAGTGTAAATTGTAATTTCCCCTTGTGGGATTAATAAAGTATACATTATTATTATATTTATATATAATATAATAATATAATATACTAATATATTTAAGCAGGTGGTTAGTTGTTTTCATCTGGTGACAGTTCATCTTCTCTTGCAAAGTCAGCTACTGCTGTCTGTAGTGTTCCAAGTTTATAAGAAAAAAGATTGAATTCCTCAAACATTTTATTAAAAAACAGACATTATGTTTGCATGTTTTTACACTTTCATTTGTGTTCCCAGTGTGTAGATATGGCTGAAGCCAGTTGTCAACTGTCTGAAGATCAGTTTCTGTGCTCCATCTGTCTGGATGTGTTCACTGATCCTGTCTCCACATCATGTGGTCACAACTTCTGCAGAAACTGCATCACTGAACACTGGAATGTCAATGACCAGTACCTGTGTCCGCTGTGTAAAAAGGTTTTCAACACAAAACCTGAGCTGCACGTCAACACTTTCATCTCTGAGATGGTCGCTCAGTTCAGACAGTCAGCTCAACAGAAAGCCAGCAGTAGCAGCTCAGAGCAACAAGTGTCCAAACCAGGAGAAGTTCCCTGTGACGTCTGCACTGGAACCAAACTGAAGGCCCTGAAGTCCTGCCTGGTGTGTCTGGCCTCCTACTGTGAGACTCACCTGGAGCCTCATCTGACCATGTCAGGTCTGAAAAGACATCAGCTGATCGACCCTGTGGAGAACCTGGAAGGCAGGATGTGTACGGAGCACGATAAACCTCTGGAGCTGTTCTGTAAGACCGACCAGACATGTGTCTGCATGCTCTGCACTGTTTTAGACCACAAGACGCATGATGTTGTTCCTCTGAAAGAAGGATATGAAGAAAAGAAGGCTGAACTGGGGAAGACAGAGGCTGAAATCCAGCAGATGATCAAAGAGAGACAACAAAGGATTCGGAATATTAAACGGAGAATCAACTACAGCAGGAAAAATGCAGAGTTAGAGATAGGGAATGGTTTTGAGGCCTTCACAGCTCTGATTAAGATAGTTGAGAACACCATGAACAACCTCATTGATACAATTCAAGAAAGGCAGAACGCGATAGAAAAAGAGGCCAAAGCTTTTATCACAGAGCTGGAACAGGAAATCTCTGAGCTGATGAAGAGAAGCACTGAGGTCGAGCAGCTCTCACGCTCTGAAGACCACCTCCATTTTCTCCAAAACGTCCAGTCCATGACAGCTGTTCCACCCACCAAGGACTGGTCAGTAGTCAGAGTGTGTCCACAATCCTATATGGGGACCGTGGTGAGGGCTTTGGCTCAGCTGGAGGAGGAACAGAGTGAAGCAGTTAAGATACTTTTTAAATCTGAACTAAAGGGGGTCCAGCAGTATGCAGTGGATGTGAGTCTTGATCCTGAAACAGCCCATCCTCAACTCATCCTGTCTCATGGTGGGAAACAAGTGTATCATGGTGGGAAACAAGTGTATCATGGTGGTGATGTGAAGACAACTCTCCCTGACAAGCCAGAGAGATTTTCTAATTGTCTTTGTGTTTTTGGAAAGCAGAGTTTCTCAGAGCAGGTTACCTCTTCAGGCAGATTTTATTTTGAGGTTGAGGTTAAAGAAAAGACTAAATGGACTTTAGGAGTAGCCAGAGAGTCGATCAACAGGAAAGAGAACATCAAACTGAGCCCTGAGGATGGTTACTGGACTGTAGGATTGAGAAATGAAAATAAGTACCAAGCTAATGCTGCGCGTACAGTCCTTCTCTCTCTGAAGTCTCGGCCTCAGAAGGTGGGGGTGTTTGTGGATTGTCTGGAGGGTCTGGTCTCCTTTTATGACGTAGATGCTGCAGCTCTTATCTACTCCTTTACTGGCTGCTCCTTCACTGAGAAAGTCTACCCGTACCTCGGTCCCTGTCCTAATGATGGTGGTAAAAACTCTGCCCCTCTGATCCTATCTCCTGTCAATCGCATTTAGACCGAGTAGAACATTATTCAAAAAGAAAAGGCAATCAGCCTCATGTTGTCCTGGGGACAAATTTGACCCATTTCCAAGTTTTTTTTTAATAGCAGAAATATGGGAAGTCAAAAATGAAAAAAACAAGGCAACAAATCGTTGGGAGAAAAAGCGTAACAAATATTGGAAAAAGTGACAAAAGCTAAAACTTAAAAAACACCGGAAGTAAACGCCAAAACCTTTGGAAAAAGCAGCTAAAATGTCGAAAAAGTAACAAAGACATTGGGGAGAACAATAAATCTTTTTTTTTTAAACTAAAAAAACGTGGTACATTTTTTTAATGAAAAAAAGGAACAAAACATTGAGAAAGGGACATCAAAAATGTATTTTTCATGGTCGATGGAAAGACAACACAAGGGTTAAATAAGAGTACATATGATTTGGTAACGGTCACTGTATTTTGGCTATTTTGGGGGTTGGATGGGTCAAACACAGGACTTTCACCCAGGAAAGCGGGGATCGTGTCCTTAACCGTCCACGTGTCACGGAACCGTAAGCCCACCTACGAGCTTTCCCTTAACATAACGGTGGCAAAAGGGACGCCAATAGTCCCGACCAAGCGCTTAGTGTTATATGACGCTAAAGGAGACGACCAAGCGCGTGTTATATGACGCTAAAGGAGACGACCAAGCGCGTGTTATATGACGCTAAAGGAGACGACCAAGCGCGTGTTATATGACGCTAAAGGAGACGACCAAGCGTGTTACATGGCGCTAAAAGAGACGACCAAGCGCGTGTTACATGGCGCTAAAGGAGATGACCAAGCACGTGTTATATGACGCTAAAGGAGACGACCAACCGCGTGTTACATGGCGCTAAAGGAGACGACCAAGCGCGTGTTATATGACGCTAAAGGAGACAACCAACCGCGTGTTATATGACGCTAAAGGAGACGACCAAGCGTGTTATATGACGCTAAAGGAGACGACCAAGCGTGTTATATGACGCTAAAGGAGACGACCAAGCTCGTGTTATATGACGCTAAAGGAGACGACCAACCGTGTGTTATATGACGCTAAAGGAGACGACCAAGCGCGTGTTATATGGCGCTAAAGGAGACGACAAGCGCGTGTTATATGACGCTAAAGGAGACGACCAAGCGTGTTATATGACGCTAAAGGAGACGACCAAGCGTGTTATATGACGCTAAAGGAGACGACCAAGCTCGTGTTATATGACGCTAAAGGAGACGACCAACCGTGTGTTATATGACGCTAAAGGAGACGACCAAGCGCGTGTTATATGGCGCTAAAGGAGACGACCAAGCGCGTGTTATATGACGCTAAAGGAGACGACCAAGCGCGTGTTATATGGCGCTAAAGGAGACGACCAAGCGCGTGTTATATGACGCTAAAGGAGACGACCAAGCGCGTGTTACATGACGCTAAAGGAGACAACCAACCGTGTGTTATATGACGCTAAAGGAGACGACCAAGCGTGTTATATGACGCTAAAGGAGACGACCAAGCGTGTTATATGACGCTAAAGGAGACGACCAAGCGTGTTATATGACGCTAAAGGAGACGACCAAGCGTGTTATATGACGCTAAAGGAGACGACCAAGCGTGTTATATGACGCTAAAGGAGACGACCAAGCGTGTTATATGACGCTAAAGGAGATGACCAAGCGTGTTATATGACGCTAAAGGAGACGACCAACCGCGTGTTACATGGCGCTAAAGGAGACGACCAACCGCGTGTTATATGACGCTAAAGGAGACGACCAACCGCGTGTTATATGACGCTAAAGGAGACGACCAAGCGCGTGTTATATGACGCTAAAGGAGACGACCAACCGCGTGTTACATGGCGCAAAAGGAGACGACCAAGCGTGTGTTATATGACGCTAAAAGAGACTTTTGGTGTCAATAACAACGACAAAGGCACCTGACCATGCGTCCATATTTTACGAGATGGGATTGTGAATGTGCTGCATATGCATCCGTATGATCTCCTACGAATTTAGGCGTCCACCAGCTGGTCGTGTGACGACCTAGTTAAGTTTAGCGGCCTTTACAGTTCAATTTAGCCAAGAAAAGGTTACTATGAGTGGGCATCAGAGCACCGTGAGCTGTCAGTCGTTGCAGAGGCCATTGATAGTTGAGTGTAGCTGACAAAAGGTCACTTTGAGCCGGGTACATGGCTCCGTCAGCGGCCGGTCGGAGTATTTAACGCCTGCAAACCTTGTAGGGTTCATAATGTGTCTGGAAGTGAGTTGAAATGTGTTTGAATGATGGACATTAAGAATACTGAGGTGTAGATCCTAGAATGATGGGTGCAGGGTTTACATATTTTACTCAATATAAGTTTCACATAGCTTTATTATTGTGTCTGATAAATGTGTCTTAAATTGTGTGTTTTTTTTAAACTTTAATGATTCTGAAGGGGGAAATCAGGGCATTAGTTCATCTAATCTAGATTCTGCGAGATCGCCAAAACATTATGAAATAAAGTTCCACAGAAATAAGAAATTAAAGGTGTAATGTATGCATATAGTACTTTTAATGGCCTGATCAGTGTACATATAAAAATGCTGGATTGTAACAGAGATGCGTCAATACGATATAATTTTTACAATCTGTGTTTCTCACATTAATTACATTTTTTTCCCATGTTTGCAGAATGAAATAAAAGCTGTTGGAAAAATCTGGGACGTGAGTTGAATTATTAATTTGAATCTGTAAGGTAACTCAAGGTATTAAATGAATGTAGTAGAGTAAAAAGTACTGTACTAAAGAACATTTTTCCATGTTATGCTACTTCCTACCATCTCAGCGATAAATACTGTACATTTTAGTGCTTTAAGTTAATTACTTAAGTTACTTTGTACATTTACATTATTTAAGGAGCCCTACCACACGTGTCTCATGACTTTGAGGTAATGTCTGAAATTCTACCATGGACTCTGCAACTTGGTTACCATGGTTACCTTGTTTCAAGCCATTCTAGTATAGAAAGCCTGCAAGAAGACTCCGCTCTATTTGGGCCAGTTCTCATATATATCATAATATTCAACCCGCTAAGCTGCTTGACTCTGATAGGCTAACAGCTAGCCAATGGGAGCCTGGCTATCAGCATTCTTTACCCAGCTCATGAATATTAATGAACTCAGGCAGCATGACATCAGACTGACCAGCTGTTGTGATTGGCCTGAGTTCTCCTCTTATTTCACTAATTTCAGTATGACACGTTATGCCGTAAACCGTTTAAATCTGAGCATGCTCGACTCAAATCTGCACTGGACTCACATCGGGGGACGCCGAACAAGAACTCCGATACGGAATCCAAGATGGCCTCCCCGTGTGACTTGAGTGAGTATGAATTATTGTCATTGTTTTTGGATGCTGTGGTTGTTTAAATGACAATTTTAATCACTCGTATTACTGCAGTACCTCACTGCGGCCGTCTCACTGCCTGTTGCTATGGGAACCGGTCTTGTTGTGAGTTCAGTATTGAATGAAGCCTTGTTTGCTAAACGTGGCTAGTGTTGCTAACAGAACATAAACTAAAACATGACATAAAGTGAAAATTTAAATTTTTTACGATTATTTATTTTTTCCTGTTTTTATTTCACTGTTTCTTATTGCTTGCTCTTCTTACACTAAATAACCTTATTTTTTTTAATAAATTCTATTCTTGCGACTCTGTTCTGTAAAAATTTGCTATATTAAATAAACGTATTAATAATATTATTTTACCTGACTGCCGCGTTAACGCCCATTGTTAAAAGACTACACTACCCATGATTCATAGCCTCTGGTATGTCCGGGTAGGTACTGCTGACAGCCATATTTGATTCGATTATGCTGTTCTGGCTGCGACAACCAGTTTAGCCAGTTCGTGACAAAAAAAAACCCCAAAACGGTGAATTTCCTTCACTACGCAGCCATTTTAACAGTTAATCTGCGACGATATCCAGCGGCATTCACAGTAACAACAGTTTATAAGCCGTAGTCAACGATGAATCCCGAATAGTAAGTGTGAATTTTTTTAAAAAGTCGATAATGACAGGTCCGGGTGAGCTGTCAGCTTAGCCGGGGGAAGCTAAGCTAAGCTAACGTTAGCTCGACTGTGTACAAAATGAACGTCAGCTGCTTTGTCTTCGGTGCTAAGCTAGCGGCGAGCTAAGGGCTGTGGTGGCGTGTACGCACCGTCAGATGACAGCGTTGATATTTATCACAAAAATCACGTTTGTCAACGTCTTCTGGTCAATATAACACCGATGAAAACGACCCATTAGTCGTGTCCCGTCGACAGAGTCTATCGGCTCACTATGGCAACTGAAATGGAAGTAGCATTAGCAGCTAACGCTAGCTAGCTGACCGAATAGCTAACGTTACGTAGCGTTACCGGACACTGTTCGGGGGATTTTGTTATTGAGATAATTAGGCAAATAAGTGACAGTATGATGGTTCACAGTCTTGTCAATAACCACGAAGCTAATCGATATGTCT
The DNA here is from genome assembly GCA_013375575.1 of Percina caprodes. Classification (NCBI taxonomy): domain Eukaryota; kingdom Metazoa; phylum Chordata; class Actinopteri; order Perciformes; family Percidae; genus Percina; species Percina caprodes. Next base: position 1,130,733 of record JABXJD010000177.1, on the reverse strand, counting down.
GGTGCAGGTGTATCGGTAATTTCGGTGTTATTTATCCAACGCAAAACAGGAAGTTAGCTACTGAATTGTCGCCTGATGATGTGGAGTAACGTTAAGCGGTTAGGTAACGTCAGTGTGACTTCACAACAACTAACTAGTATTTATAGTCATGGTTGGGCAAGTTACTTCCAAAATGTAATACATTATAGACTACTAGTTACGGTCATTTGAGAGTAATTAGTTATATTACTGTATTACTGTCTCTGAATTGTAATACTACTTAAGCAGTTGCACATTTGTGTATATATTCAAATATTAGTTCTTGTATTTTATCCTATTATTATTTCATGTATGTTGTATCCTAATCATTTATATTCTGTGCTGTGTGACTGATTTTTGCTGCTGTAACACTATAATTTCCCCTTTTATTAGGATCAATAAATAAATATCTATCTATCTTTCTATCTATCTGTTTCTATCTATAGTATCTGTCTGTCTATCTATAGTATATATCTATCTATTTATGTATCTATCTATAGTATCTATCTGTGTATCTGTATCTATCTATCTATCTATCTATCTATCTATCTATCTATCTAATGCTTTACACTACTTTTGCGTTACTGTTGAGTTACTTTCACCAAAATAACAGCTAGCTTTCACCACCCGGATCAATAAAGTCTCCTCTTTATCCACTTCAATACATCATAGATTATTCATAATATTTTGTATACTTAATATGAATATGCAAAGTAACTAAAGCAATAACAATACAGAAGTCAAACGTACAGTAGGCAAGTAGAATGAATGGAAATACTCAATTAAAAGTACCTTACAGTTGTTATCATAAAAAACCTGGGTCCTAAATCAATTTAAAAACAGTGACATACAGACTTCCTTTCTGCAAGGTCTTTTTTAAAAAGCCTTTAAAAGAATATAGTGAGACCGACTCCTTCAACTGGAGTTCATCTGAAGCTGATTCCATGCAGATGGGGCTGCAAAATTAAAAGTCTTTTTACCAAATACAGTGCGGGCTTTAGGGACTGTCAATTAAACCAGATCCTGTGATCAGGTGATCTGTCCCTGCAGACCTCGGGAGGATGGAAGTGTTCAGAGAAGGAGTAATTTAATTTATTTAATACTGCCTTATAAATAAAAAGATGCCGGTGCATCCAACGCCGATATACACACACACACACACACACACGGCTGTCTGCGCTGACGTACCGTCACCTGTTGGGAAACAGACGTTGTCCGTACCATCTCTGGTTCTGGTTCTGGTTCTGACCTCGGGACCAGATATTAATATCCATCTCGCAGATGTATCTGTCTCTGTAGTCAGCTGAACCACGACTACAGCAGCAGGACTTGGTACCCGGGCCTTTTTCTTTCCTGTGACAGAAGGTTTCGCGGTGTTGCTGAATTCTTAACTAAATGTTGCATTAACCCTTGTGTTGTCCTCGGGTCAAACTGACCCGTTTCAAAGGGTTTTATATCAGAAATATGGATTTCTTTCTTTTTTTTATGGTTTCGAAACAGTATCCGGACTAATCTTTGACATCTAGCCATCTGAGATCCATTCAACGTCCTCTGATCTTAACTATTAGTCAAAATAATTCATAATTTCTGCCTTTTTAGCTAAAAACGTATGTATAATTTGATATAAATGAGGTTTGTTGACCATGAATTCCAAGAATAAGTGTAAAACCTGTTATTAAACCAGCTCAGGTTTTAAAAAAAGTGACAAATAAATCAGAAAAAGTGACAAAAAATATAGATTTTCAATTTTGACCTGGAAGGACAAGTTCATGGTTAACGGGAAGACAACACGAGGGTTAAAATGCGTTGACACACACACACACACACACACACACACACAGTCACACACTCACTCACACAGTCACACACACAGTCACACACACTCTCACACAGTCACACACACTCTCACTCACACACACAATCACTCACTCACTCTCACTCACTCTCACTCAGTCACACACACAGTCACACACTCACTCACACAGTCACACACACAGTCACACACACTCACACAGTCACACACACTCTCACTCACACACACAATCTCTCACTCACACACACACACACACACACACTCACTCACTCACTCACTCACACTTACTCACACACACACACTCTCACTCAGTCACACACTCACTCAGTCACACACACACACACTCTCACTCACAGTCACACACTCACTCACAGTTACACATACACAATCACTCACACACACAGTCACTCACTCATTCACTCACACACACACACACTCACTCAGTCACACACACACTCTCACTAAGTCACTCACTCACTCTCTCACACATTCACACATGCGCGCATACACACATGCACTCACAGTCACAAACGCACACACAATGTGTTGGACTTTTGCTTTGCAGATTATAAAATTGATTTTATTTAAATAAGAGAAAATCAGATCAAAGTTAATAGGATTAAGAGTCCAAAACATTCTATGCAACCGTTAGTTGACTAATAAAGCACTTTATATATACTGATATTATGGGATATAGCCTAATATCGTGTGATATAGTCTAATATTGTGTGTGTGACTCTGTCTAATATGTGATATTTAATGCCATGTAGGTGTTTTAATTGTAATATTGTTGTATGTTTTCTCCCTCTATTCTCACAGTGACTATTTATTCAAACTGCTTTTGATCGGTGATTCTGGCGTCGGGAAGTCTTGTCTCCTCCTCCGGTTTGCAGTAAGTGTCTGTTACTACTCTGTTACTAGAGATGTAATGATACTACTACTCTGTTACTAGAGATGTAATGATACTACTACTCTGTTACTAGAGATGTAATGATACTTCTACTCTGTTACTAGAGATGTAATGATACTACTACTCTGTTACTAGAGATGTAATGATACTACTACTCTGTTACTAGAGATGTAATGATACTACTACTCTGTTACTAGAGATGTAATGATACTACTACTCTGTTACTAGAGATGTAATGATACTACTACTCTGTTACTAGAGATGTAATGATACTACTACTCTGTTACTAGAGATGTAATGATACTACTACTCTGTTACTAGAGATGTAATGATACTTCTACTCTGTTACTAGAGATGTAATGATACTACTACTCTGTTACTAGAGATGTAATGATACTACTACTCTGTTACTAGAGATGTAATGATACTTCTACTCTGTTACTAGAGATGTAATGATACTACTACTCTGTTACTAGAGATGTAATGATACTTCTACTCTGTTACTAGAGATGTAATGATACACCAGTCTTGTATAAGTACTTGAAAGCAATACTTGAGTAAAAGTGCAATTATCTTACCAGGAAATTACTTTTCTGTGGAAGTTACAGTCACCTTTTAGAATATTACTTAAGATAAAGTCTAAAAGAATCTGATATTTACTGTTCATAAGTATTACAAGTAACTTTCTAGTATTTGTACTTTGTTACATTACAACACGGATACTCCACACTGTGTGTGTGTGTGTGTGACACTGTGTGTGTGTGACACTGTGTGTGTGTGTGACACTGTGTGTGTGTGACTGCTGTGTGTGTGACGTGTGTGTGTGTGTGTGTGAAACACTGTGTGTGTGTGTGTGTGAAACACTGTGTGTGTGTGTGTGTGTGTGTGACACTGTGTGTGTGTGTGTGTGACACTGTGTGTGTGTGTGTGTGACACTGTGTGTGTGTGTGTGTGTGTGACACTGTGTGTGTGTGTGTGTGTGTGTGTCTGTAACTTTGTGTGTGTGTCTGACTTTGTGTGACTGTGTCTGTGACATTGTGTGACTCTGTGTGTGTGTGTGTGTGTGTGTCTATGTGTGACTCTGTGTGTGTGTCTGTGACTCTGTGTGTGTGTGTGTGTGTGTGTGTGTGTGTGTGTGTGTGTGTGTGTGTCTGTTACTCTGTGTGTGTGTGTGTGTGTGTGTGTGTGTGTGTGTGTGTGTGTGTGTGTGTGTGTGTGTGTGTGTGTGTGTGTTTTCCTAGGATGACACGTACACAGAGAGCTACATTAGTACCATCGGTGTGGACTTCAAGATCAGGACCATCGAGCTGGACGGGAAGACCATAAAGCTGCAGATTGTAAGGAGAACGCAGCGCAATCAGGGCTGTAAACAGATAAGAAGCAATGAACTCTGGGTCAGTGTTGGCATGACGACGCCGTCTCTGCTTTGTTTCTCAGTGGGACACGGCCGGTCAGGAGCGCTTCCGCACCATCACGTCCAGTTACTACAGAGGAGCTCACGGCATTATAGTCGTCTACGATGTGACGGATCAGGTCAGTGCTCCTCTGGGAAGAATCCCTGTTGTTTTACCCCTCGTGTTGCCCTCGGGTCAGATTCAACCCGTTGTCAATATCAGGAACTTAGGTTTCTTTCAACCAAATTACCTAAAAATAACATGGATGCCATACGGTGTTGTTGTTGTTCAGGTAAAATGAATGATTACTTTCATAGAATATTGGTTGTTTTATTCAATTTATAGCATTTAACCCTTGTGTTGTCTTCCCATCAACCAGGAAAAAACCCATTTTGGTCACTTTTTTTCAACATTATTATCATTTTTTCTGACATTTTTGTCACTTTTTCAATGTTTCGGGTGCTTTTTTATGTTTTTTTTTCCCAATGTTTTTAGATATTTATAATGTTGACATTTTTAGCGCTTATTCCAACGGCCCATTTTCTGTGACAAATGTGTTTTTTTTTAACTGAAAACGGGTCAAATTTGCCCCAAGGACAACATGAGGGTTAAAACATCAACCTTCATGTTGTCATCGGGTCAAATTTGACCCGTTTTCATTTTAATTTTTTTAAATTTTTTAATTTATCACAAAAAATGGGTCTTCGAAATAAGCGCTGAAAATGTCAACATTAGAAATATTTAATAACTTTGGGAAAAACATCAACAAAAGCACCCACAACATTGAAAAAAATGACAAAAATGTCGGAGAAGTTAAATGATTTCAAGGCAGTATCCTGACTACACTTTTATATATTTATACTTAATAATTATATAATATCGGCCCACCGATATATCGGCCGGTTTCTGGTTGGGGGATTAATATAATACAGTAGATGACAACTTTGCAGCTCTGGTATTAGTCTTTAATGTCCGTTGTCTTTCTTCTCCGTGTCCCTCAGGAGTCCTTCAATAATGTCAAACAGTGGTTACAGGAGATCGACCGCTACGCCAGCGAGAACGTCAACAAGCTGCTCGTAGGCAACAAGTGTGACCTCACAACAAAGAAGGTGGTGGACTACACCACGGCGAAGGTACGAGCACGCAGCTGTGAGACGCTCAACGTCCAGGGCTCTCGCTTCTGTGTCCAGATATCTGCATCCAGGAGGATGAGTTAAGACCTTCCTGCACGGCGCTGCGTCCGTAACCGTAGCCGCGCTCAGTCGCACTTCACAAGCTGAGTTTCCATCCACGTGTCCATCGAATTATCTGAAGTTTGGTAAAAAAAAAACAACCTCATGTGAATAAATCTGGTGAAAGTGCGTTTCCATCCAACGGCTTTAAACCTGTGGTGATGGGGTCACATGACGCTGTTTTGCCATCGGATTGATTTTTAGACATTTTAAGGTGTTTCCATTCATTTTAAGGTGTTTCCATTCAGCGAAAATGAATGGAAACTCCTTAAAATGTCTAAAATCAATCCGATATGCCAATTTGATCGCAAAACAGAGTCATGTGACGTCATCACCACAGGTTTAAAGCCGTGGCATAGCAGGAAAAGCACAGCTGAAGTTGGTCACCTTGACGATGTCCATGTGTCCCAGTGAGCTGTTTCAGTGAGTCAGCATGCACAACACCAGGGTCTCTACTAAGTGGAAAGCAGCCATCATTAATGGTTTTGGACACACCTGTGCTTTTCCTGCTGTGACACGTCATCATGTCTGCTGTGATAAAGGTCTATTGTACAACATTCAACAAACTTTGGTTTGTTGTAGTTAGTCTCCGTGTTTCTTGTCTTTTGTCGAATAATTGGCTGAGTTTCCATCCACGTGTCAATCGAATTATCTGAAGTTTCGGTAAAATAACTCATGCGAATAAAGCTGGTGAGAGTGTGTTTCCATCCAACGGCTTTAAAGCCAATAAAAATCTTTATTTTAAGGTTTTTTCCATTCATTTTTGCACTGAATCGCACAACATTCAACAACAACAACGTGTTTCTAGACAAAATGGCTCCCGTCTCCCATCACATGATCACTATGGGACGAGTTGTAATAGAGCTCATGTTCCAGCTGGTAGAGACATATCGAGCTATAATAAGACAACAACGACGCTATTAACACGTCGCTATGACGATGCAGATGCAACTAGTGTTTTATTGCCCCCCCGGCATCGCTGCAAGACTCTTTTTTTTTTTTTGAGACATGTCTCTCTGTCTGAGCATCTTCCATTGTCTCCGCAGGACGTCCCACGGCTTGTCCTAACCATAGACTGTTAATATTATATTTATATACTAATGATATCTATATATATAGTCTATGGTCCTGACCTTTGTCGGCCATTTCCTTCACGAGTTCTTGATGAATTAAATCCAGAAAGTCTCTCGTCTCCTCGTCCATCTGTCTTTGTTGTCGTGATGGGCCCGTTTTATTATCTGAATAGGAACAGAGTATGTACTCGGGGGCGTCGGACTGGGAGGGGAAGGGGGACTGAGTACCCAGGGCCCTCATGTGAGGAGGGTCCAAAAAGAGGCTAAAATGAATAGCTGTGGACAGGACACAACTTTTCTTTCTCTTCTCTGATTCGTTCCGTTTTGTCGTATCCATTTCTTCACTTACACCGTCACTCTGTTGAAACATGCAACACACGTGGTACGCTCCACGTAGTTTGTCACGTAGTGGCGCCGTGCGTTGACGTGCACTAACGTGTGCAAGTGGCAAGGTAAACACGGTAACTGGCCAATGAGATGATCGTCATAGCGTTTCAAGCTCTAAATCCAGCACAACTAAGCCACACGGCCAACGGACGGGACGCAGCGCTCTATAAAAGAAACTGGCTCAATTTCGTGTTTCTCGCACCCTCAATGCCACCTCAAAAAACTCCTTCATGTGTCCACATGAACTGTGTGTTGTCTTGTGCATTACGTTGTGATGTTTGTATTGTACCATGTTGCTGTCTGCATAAATCGTTTCAGGGAGTGCGTGTGGCGGCGCTTGTATTAGTATTATCTATCTATCTATCTATCTATCTATCTATCTATCTATCTATCTATCTATCTATCTACTGCAATGTTTCCCAAACTTAGGGTCGGGACCCAAAATGGGTCGCAGACCCGTTTTATTGGGTCGCCAATTGGGAGAGTAAAATGAGAATCTGGCTTTTCGACTCTAGAAACCTGAAAAACAGAATGAAAAAATTAAACCTGAAAAACAAATACAGAAACAGACTAAATGCTCAGCGTGACCTCAGCATGACCTCAGCATGACCTCAGAATGACCTCAGCATGACCTCAGAATGACACTTTCAAAAACCGAACCTAGAGTAGATCAGCTGGTTGAGATCTTCAACCAGACACATACATCTCATTAAATTCAAGTCAGCATTATTAAAACCATGTTGGTGTGAGTCCTGAGGGACGATGGGAGGGGACGGAGACACAGAGAGGACAATAGAGACCTTTTCTGTTTTTGATTACTTTTATAATGGAATAAATATACTTCATATACATTAAATTCATGGTTTATTCCGTCTTTTGTCCACAGTTTAAAAATGTAGATGTTACAATGATTCATGGTGTATTTTTGTATATTTGGGTCCCGGGAAGACACCAAGTTTCTCTTTTGGGTCTTGAGCTGAAAAAGATTGGGAACCAGTGGTCTACTGCGTACTTATTGCGACACTTTGGATATGATGTTGCGCAACGTGATATCGCGATAACGACATTGAGTCGATCTATCCCGTACCCCTAATATACACTGTGGATCCTAACGCAGCATCTGTGAGGGAAGAGCAGAAACTCTCACCTCTGCACTCTGCTCAGCAGCTTTCACAGCTTTCATCGATTTTTAACTCCTCTTCCTTTTATTCGCTCACCAGGAATTTGCCGACAACTTAGGAATCCCCTTCCTGGAGACGAGCGCCAAGAGCGCCACCAACGTGGAGCAAGCTTTCATGACCATGGCGGCGGAGATCAAGAAGAGGATGGGCCCCGGTGCCACGGCCAACTCCTCGGAGAAGTCCAACGTCAAGATCCAGAGCAAGCCGGTCAACACCTCGTCCGGAGGCTGCTGCTGAGACCCCCCCGGGGAAGAAGAAAAAACCAGCCATGACCTGAATCCACCCACGACCAGTCTCAATGTTACCATGCTCCACGGGAGAGGGAGAGAGGGAGAGAGAGAGAGAGAAAGAGAGGGAGGGAAAGACAGAGGAGGAAGACTTTAAATGGACCGGTGTGTAAGTGTGTGTGCAGCTACAACACCAGATTCCCACCCCACCCTTTTGAGAGTCAGCAACAGGCCGGTAAGCCCATCCATAACCCACAGAAACACACTGGGCGGTTCTATTTCTTTTTTCTTCTTCTTTTTCTTAATTTACCAAAACACACTCGTACTGGAAAAAAAACTAAAATGTATAAAATTTTTAACAATGTGTGAAGTTAACCAACGAAGAGTGAAAACACACATATACAGCTTTCCCCCTTCTATCTTACTGGTTATTAAGTTGTTTTTTTTTAGTTTTTATTGCCAGCTCCTTTTTTTTCTTTAAACGAGTCACTTTTTCTAAAAACTGAAGAAAAACTGCTATTTTAGCTGTGGTATAAAAATGAAAACAGCTTGACTTTTTTGCTCCCCTCCCCCCCCAAACCCCCAACCCCCCACCCAGAATCTCCTCAGATATACGTATCGGTAAAGCACTTCAAATGAAGCACATGCTTACATTTAAAAAAACCAGCATCATGCACGTTGGGAGCGGATCACGTGCCCCCCCCCCTCAGTTCGCGCATCTGAGTGTTCATGATGGCAGCCGTGAAGCGAGTGGCTTCCTGCTCCATCTACACAGGGACAAGACGGGGAACGTCACCCCCCCACCCCACCCCCATCTCCCTAAAAATAAGAAAGTGCCAGTGCCTTTTGTGGCAGGAGATTCACCCGACATGTATGCCTTCGGTGCTCTTGCGTTGTCGGCTTATCCCCCTCTCATGTGCCCGCGGTCGTCCGGGACGTCTCACTTTTAAAGAGTCCACTTTGTATGATAGCAGTTTAACATTCCTGTGTGTATATATATCTATATATTCAGCTCTTTTGTGTGTGCTCTGCTGGTATCCACAATTCAATAAGCATGTGCTACATTGGGAGACGTGACGTCAGGCGCGTGTGTGTGTCATTTTTTTATTTTATTTTTCTCTCTGCTAATGTTTTTCCTCGACATTACGACAAAACAGCACAACCACAAACCCGTTGGAAAGAGAAGAAACGAGAAAACCCACCATCCCAGCTCGAGAATAATCTATAAACTGTATATATTTATACATAAATGTAAGAAGTGATTTGCAAAAAAAAAAAAAAAAATTGTGTAGAGAAAGCAAGTGAAGCGAATGACATGATGAAAATAGCTGGAATTAGTACTCTCGGCACGTGATTTGTGGCTGCGGACATGACATTTTTGTGGCACAGTGTCTACTATTAAAACAATGAAGGAGATCTTTGATAACTGTTGGTCCTCGTGTGGGTTTTTTCTCTTAGACGTAGACTTATCTTTATTAATCCTTTTGGGATGACTCCCGCGAGGAAATTGAAAATTCCAGCAGCAGATTTAGCAAGAAAAAAAGAAATAAAAATAGATAAAAAAGACAGAATAAAGACAACAAAATAACAATAACAACAATAAGAAGATTCGTCAAATAAACAAAGAAAAGACCATAAATTCTTATTAAAGTGTCAGTGTTGAGTCCAGTGTTAAAGTGATAAAGTCACCTGGTGTGAATTTAAGTCCAGGTGTCGGTCTGGTCTGGTCTGGTCTGGTCTGGTCTGCCCTATTTCCTCCTCCCCCCCTAGTGAGGAGTTGTAGAGTCTGATGGCATGAGGGGCAAAGGAGTCCTTGAGTCTGTTGGTCCGACACACCGTGGCTCCGTCCGGCGTCTTAGCCCCGCCCAGGACGATTGTGATTGGTTCGCGGCGACCAAGCGCACCGTTTCAGTCAGACTTTTATTTAATTTGTAAAGAATATGACATTGATTCTCTGAACGGATGTGATGTATGAAACAGACAATATGTAGACGAATCATTGGTAAAAGAAATAAATACAAAATACTGATTGTAGGAAAAAGAGTCGATTAATAACATTATTGCAAAAAAATCACTTTATGTAAAATGTCAGATTTTTTTACTCCACCCCTAATATACAACAGAGTATATTATGTGTATGTGATTGCAATATTGTATGAAAATACAGGAAGAAAGATTTTTACGACACAACGTCGCAAGGGATCCGGACCCGACTGCAAGCAAGGTGGGTGCGTCTGTGTCATACTGAAATTTTTGAAATCCATAAAATAATATAACCCCCCCCCCCCCTTGATTTTTCCGCATTGCCAGTGGCCTCCTCAATGACCCTCAGTAGCTCAAAGCTCTTGAAAATGTATGATGAAGTACAAATCAATAGATTTTTGTTCTACATGTGGTTTATGGGTACATAAAGCGGAGAAAGTAAGGCTTCAGATAAATTAGGAGGCAGCAGGTACAATTTCTATAGAGAAAACAACCGGTTTTGGACTCTAGTCCCATGAGCCCTTATGCATGTTCACTCTACAAGAGTCCAAAAACCCCTAGGAAACATACTGGATCTCATTTAGAGTTTAAAGCATGTAGATAGCAAAGTGACGCATGCGTAACTCACATCTGCACTCGATAAGTCGGCCAAAACAAATAGATATAGATTCTCTTTTGTACCCTCTGCTATCTCTCTGCTCAACTCTGTAAAGAATAGACAATGTCTGCACATTTAGGCACACTTGGACTTAAACTTTTAACTTTTAATGTGGTATTTACTTCCCCATTTGGTCTGATACTGTATTTTTAATTGATGTCATGTACTGTATGTCAATTTCTTTGCTACCGCAGCAAAATGAATCCCCGGGACAAATAAAGGTCTTGAACTTGAATCAGAACGGTCACACCAAACAGTCCAGGCACATAGAATAATAATATTATTATTATAGACAATTATTATTATAGAAAATCATGTGCAGGCTCTGCTAGTCAAGTAGAAAAAAAGTTAAGGCCCAAGAAAAGCACACTGACTAAAATAGAAAAAGATTTTACAAGGTAAATGAAATAAAATGAGGCAAATAAACGTAGACACTATACAAAGTGCACAAAATGTAATAGATTACAGGGATTAAAGTGTTCCGGCCCCGTGCCGGATCTCAGGCCGCGCCATGAGGAAAAACAATAAAATAAGAAAATATTTGGGAACTTGCGTGTAGTTTAATGTTGTTTTATGCGCTGGATTTAACCAATCATCCAACTTCATCCTACCAATGAAACAAGTTCTAGCCAATCAGATGCGAAGTAGGGCGGGTCTTAGCTGAAAAGGAGAGTGCAGTGTGGTCTCCCGGAGACCGTCTCCGTGGAAACTTGGAGCGTGTAGTTACAGCTTTAGTTGAGAAAGGAGTTTAAAACAAATGTTAAAAAAATAACTTTCAGGCTCAGGATTTTTTTTTCATTTTACGTCCTGAAAGTATGAATACCGTGTATGAATACTACTGTAAACAAGGAGCTTGTAAATATACTATACCAAAAAGATAAAAACAGACTGTTAGAGTAGAAGTGATAAATATAAACAGGTTATAAAACACTCCTAAGGGTAGGGTGTCTCTGACTTGGGGGATACTGCATTTGTCAAGAGAATAAAGATAGGTGGGTGGATAGGTAGGTAGGTAGGTGGGTGGGTGGGTAGGTGGGTGGTTAGGTAGGTGGATGGATAGATGGATGGATGGGTAGGTGGATATGTGGGTAGATGGATGATGGGTAGGTAGGTGGATGGATAGGTAGGTGGGTGGGTGGGTTTGGTAGGTGGGTGGGTGGGTGGGTAGATAGGTAGGTGGATAGATGGATGGATGGGTAGGTAGGTAGGTGGGTGGGTAGATAGGTGGGTGGTTAGGTAGGTGGATGGAAAGATGGATGGATGGGTAGGTAGGTGGTTGGGTGGGTAGGTAGGTAGGTGGATAGATGGATGGATGGGTAGGTAGGTAGGTGGGTGGGTAGATAGGTGGGTAGGTGGGTGGTTAGGTAGGTGGATGGATAGATGGATGGATGGGTAGGTAGGTGGTTGGGTGGGTAGGTAGGTAGGTGGATGGATAGATGAATGGATAGGTAGGTAGGTGGATGGGTAGGTGGATATGTGGGTAGATGGATGATGGGTAGGTAGGTGGGTGGGTGGGTCTGGTAGGTAGGTGGGTGGGTGGGTGGGTAGATAGGTGGGTGGGTGGGTGGGTGGATGGATAGGTAGGTAGGTGGGTGGGTAGATGGATGATGGGTAGGTAGGTGGATGGATAGATAGGTAGGTAGGTGGGTGGGTGGGTCTGGTAGGTAGGTGGATACTTTATTCATCACAAAGGAACTTTTAGGCATCCAGTAGCAAGACAACCACAACACAACAAACACATATACACACATATACACAGATATATATATACACACATATATATACACACATATACACACATATATATACACACATATACACACATATATCACATACGTAAGAATAAAATCACTCAGAAATGCACTGACCGTGATAAGGTGAGGTACCGTGGTAGACTGGGTGCATTGGTGATAGTGCAAAAGTGAAAAGGTGACCAGTGCAGGGTCATATTCCCGTGACAAGGTTCATTAAATGCACCTCTGGACTTCCATCCCTCCCGCCGTGCCTTCTCTACGTCATGATTTACACATGAACTCAAACATGGAAGTCCACGGGAAGAAAAACAACAAAAACTCCCCTGATGGTGTGACGTGTAGTTCCAGCTCTCCACCAGCCGGGGGCGCTGACGGCTTTCTGCACACACACAGCTGTAAGTAATGCAGATGATGATGATGATGATGATGATGATGATGATCACTGTCCTAATGAGGGTCCGTCTTAAAACAAAATTAAAAAAAACTGAATTTACAGTTTGATTGCTGAACCACACCGGGCACCACTGGAGCCACGTGTGCAAAACTCTAACCCGGGTCTACACTGCAGCCGTCCACGTGGACCAAACTCTACTTCGTTATCAAAACTCTAACCCGGGTCAACACTGCAGCCGTCCACGTGGACCAAACTCTACTTCGTTATCAAAACTCTTCCCACTTATCCCGTGACATCAACCACAACCTGCACAGCACTTTGTTCAGATGCTAACACTGCTGTCACACCTGGGACCTGTTGCACGGAACCAGGGTAAGGGATTAAGCCGGGATATTCAAGTTCTTCTGGATGAATTTAGCTTTGACTTGGTTGCACGAAAGCAGGTTGAATTAAACCCAGCCAAGTAACCATGGAGATTCATTCTTTCAGCATAATTAACCAGCACAGTTAACAGTTCCTCAACCAGTTCGTCCAGTGTTTTGAAATGCGGCAAAAATTCAATGATGCGAGCCCGCAATGACGTGTACTTGATAGCCTGTTCCATTGTACATGTTCTCCAGGAGGACTCTGACCTGCTCCTGGAGGATCCTTCCTTAGAAGGACTAGTCCTACCAAGGAAGGATCCTTGACATTGAGATAACGGGGCTGGGTATTCCCCCAGGCCTCCTCCCAGCTGGACGTCCCTCCACCTAGTCCCGGGTCTTCCCAGAGGCCTCCTTCCAGCTGGACGTCCCGCCACCTAGGCCCGGGTCTTCCCCGAGGCCTCCTCCCAGCTGGACGTCCCTCCCAGCTGGACGTCCCTCCACCTAGTCCCGGGTCTTCCCAGAGGCCTCCTTCCAGCTGGACGTCCCGCCACCTAAGCCCGGGTCTTCCCCGAGGCCTCCTCCCAACTGGACGTCCCTCCACCTAGTCCCAGGTCTTCCCCGAGGCCTCCTCCCAGCTGGACGTCCCTCCATCTAGTCCCGGGTCTTCCCCGAGGCCTCCTCCCAGCTGTACGTCCCTCCACCTAGTCCCGGGTCTTCCCCGAGGCCTCCTCCCAGCTGGACGTCCCTCCCAGCTGGACGTCCCTCCACCTAGTCCCAGGTCTTCCCCGAGGCCTCCTCCCAGCTGGACGTCCCTCCACCTAGTCCCAGGTCTTCCCCGAGGCCTCCTTCCTCCCAGCTGGACGTCCCTCCACCTAGTCCCAGGTCTTCCCCGAGGCCTCCTCATGCATCTATAAAAACGTCTATAATATTTCGTAATAAAGCTTCTTCTGATTTTCTTTCTACGGATTCTCGTATCTGAGACATTTGGGACTGAATTATTCAACGGAGACCACCACAACGGAGACCACCACAACGGAGACGACCACAATCAGTCTAGCGTCCATCATCGGACCGGTCTTCCTCTGCAGTGGGAGCTTTTATTATTATTTTTATTTGTTATGATTCATCAGTTTTACAACTGATTCATGTTGTGTGACACGGTTGAAAGCTCTGGATGAAAAGGAGACAACAAAAACAAAACAAGAAAGGAGAAAAAATATCCATATTTTTTGGTATAAATCCCCCAAAAAAGAGATAAAAGGCCACAAATGTTGGATAAAAGTGCCAAAAAACCTTCAGAAAGTAGATAAAAACTCCATAAATAGAGACAATCAACATCAAAAGGCAACAAATGTCTTAAAAAGCAAGAGAAGCGGTTGGCTGGCTTTGTTTGTAGCTAGTTGCTAGGTAACGGTGGAGAGGGTAGGGAGGGGGGGGTGACAGCTGCAGAGGCTGAGGGGGGGGAGGGGGGGGGGGGGCTGATCTGTCCGACGGCTCGCTGTAAATAAACAGACCTGCAGCTGTTATATCAACACACACACAGACGCACAAACATACACACACAGACATAAACACACACATAACTACATGCACACACACAGAGACACAAACACAGACAGACACACAGACACAAACACAGACAGACACAAACACAGACAGACACACACACACACAGACAGACACACACACAGAGACACAGACAGACACACACACAGAGACACAAACACAGACAGACAGACACAGACAGACACACACACAGAGACACAAACACAGACAGACACAAACACAGACAGACACACACACACAGAGACACAAACACACACAGACAGACACACACACAGAGACACAGACAGACACACACACAGAGACACAAACACAGACAGACACACAGACACAAACACAGACAGACACACACACACAGAGACACAAACACACACAGACAGACACACACACAGAGACACAGACAGACACACACACAGAGACACAAACACAGACAGACAGACACAGACAGACACACACACAGAGACACAAACACAGACAGACACACACACAGAGACACAAACACAGACAGACACACACACAGAAACACAAATACAGACAGACACAGAGACACATACACACGCACACATAAACACACAGACACACGGACAAACACACAGACACATAAACACACAGACAGACACACACAGAGAGACACACACACAGACAGACACACACACAGAGACACAAACAGACAGACACACACACAGAGACACAAACAGACAGACACACACACAGAGAGACACAAACACAGGCAGACACACACACAGAGAGACACAAACACAGACAGACACACACACAGAGACACAAACAGACAGACACACACACAGAGAGACACAAACACAGACAGACACACACACAGAGACAAACACAGACAGACACACACACAGAGAGACACACACACACAGAGACACAATAGTTAATGAATAGACCATCTAAAGTGTGATTTATACTTCACTGCGTAAAATATATACGCTGTAGCTGCGTACGTAGGTACGTGGAGACACAGACCACATACACACATATACACACACATATACACACACACACACACACATATACACACACACATACACATATACACACATACACACATATACACACACACACACAAATACACACGCACACGCATAAGGTCTATATAAAAGAGACTTCAGATACAGTATTAGGGACCACTAAGGTCTATATAAAGAGACTTCAGATACAGTATTAGGGACCACTAAGGTCTATATAAAAGAGACTTCAGATACAGTATTAGGGGACCACTAAGGTCTATATAAAAGAGACTTCAGATACAGTATTAGGGGACCACTAAGGTCTATATAAAAGAGACTTCAGATACAGTATTAGGGACCACTAAGGTCTATATAAAAGAGACTTCAGATACAGTATTAGGGACCACTAAGGTCTATATAAAAGAGACTTCAGATACAGTATTAGGGGACCACTAAGGTCTATATAAAAGAGACTTCAGATACAGTATTAGGGGACCACTAAGGTCTATATAAAAGAGACTTCAGATACAGTATTAGGGGACCACTAAGGTCTATATAAAAGAGACTTCAGATACAGTATTAGGGACCACTAAGGTCTATATAAAAGAGACTTCAGATACAGTATTAGGGGACCACTAAGGTCTATATAAAAGAGACTTCAGATACAGTATTAGGGACCACTAAGGTCTATATAAAAGAGACTTCAGATACAGTATTAGGGACCACTAAGGCCTATATAAAGAGACTTCAGATACAGTATTAGGGACCACTAAGGTCTATATAAAGAGACTTCAGATACAGTATTAGGGACCACTAAGGTCTATATAAAGAGACTTCAGATACAGTATTAGGGACCACTAAGGTCTATATAAAAGAGACTTCAGATACAGTATTAGGGACCACTAAGGTCTATATAAAAGAGACCTCAGATACAGTATTAGGGGACCACTAAGGTCTATATAAAAGAGACTTCAGATACAGTATTAGGGACCACTAAGGTCTATATAAAAGCATCCAAAAAGCATGGGATCTTTAAGAAACCCAAATTTCTGAGATGGAAAATGGGTCAAATTTGACCCATTTTCTTTTTAAGAAGTCTTAACTTTACTTTGTGGAAACCTTGTAAACCAGAATATAAAGAGGTGCCTCTGAGGCGACGTTTACATTGCTGCACCTTTGGGTGACGAGTTTACTGGGAAACGAAAGTCAGTGTTGGTTTCTGGCAGGAGGAGAAGAACTCGTTGGACCAGCTTTACTTTTCCTCAGCCAGCAGCATGTGTGTGTGTGTGTGTGTTGTGACGTCAGGGTATGTGTGTAAGTGTGTGTGTGTGTGTGTGTGTGTGTGTGTGTGTGTGAGTATGTGTGTGCTGTGCTGTGACATCAGGGCGAGTGTGTGTGTGTGTGTGTGTGTGTGTGTGTTGTGACGTCAGGGCGCGTGTGTGTGTGTGTGTGTGTGTGTGTGTTGTGACGTCAGGGCGTGTGTGTGTGTGTGTGTGTGTGTGAGACGTCAGGGCGTGTGTGTGTGTGTGTTGTGATGTCAGGGCGTGTGTGTGTGTGTGTGTGTGTGTGAAGATCCTGAGTGGAAATGTATCGGAGTAAAAGAAAAATTTTCAGGAATATAAATAAAGTACAGATACTTTAAAATTATACTTAAAGGGCCCATACTATGACTACTGCTAACACCACCTTACTAGTTTTACTACTTTTTGGAATCCATGGTCAATAACCCTCATTTATATAGAATTATACCTAATATTACAGTTAAAAAAGCAGAAATTATGAATTATTTTGACTAATAGTTGAGATCAGAGGAATGAAAGAGATCAGTTGTATTTATAAAGAGCGTTGGAAGGAATCCATTTTCATGGTAATTTGGTTAAAAAGAAACTCATATTTCAGATATAGACATCTTTTAAAGGGGGCAGATTAGACCCCGAGGACACCAGGAGGACACCAGGAGGACAGCAGGAGGACAGCAGGAGAACAACAGGAGGACAACAGGAGGACAGCAGGAGGACACCAGGAGGACAGCAGGAGGACAACAGGAGGGTTAAACAGGAGGACAACAGGAGGACAGTAGGAGGGTTAAACAGGAGGACAACAGGAGGACAGTAGGAGGACACCAGGAGGGTTAAACAGGAGGACAACAGGAGGACAGTAGGAGGGTTAAACAGGAGGACAGCAGGAGGACACCAGGAGGACAGCAGGAGGGTTAAACAGGAGGACAACAGGAGGACAGTAGGAGGGTTAAACAGGAGGACAGCAGGAGGACACCAGGAGGACAGCAGGAGGGTTAAACAGGAGGACAACAGGAGGACAGTAGGAGGACACCAGGAGGACAGCAGGAGGACAGCAGGAGGGTTAAACAGGTTGGGTTGAGCATTGTGGACTGGACTTGTGATGAGACGTTGACCCCTTTTAGGTTCAATGTGCACAGCTGACAGTGACAGTAAAGTCCAACGCTGAGGAACTGGAACGCTTCACATATTTGTGGTTTGCGCAGCATTGCAGCATCTTTTTGGGCCCCGGGTACCAGAGCCAGACCGATATGTCGGCGGGCCGATGTTGACGGCCGATATTAGGCCTTTCCCGATAGATCAGTATCGCATTTATATATATATATATATATATATATATATATATATATATATATATATATATATATAAATGCCGATTTATAATGAATATTCATTCATCAGAATCATTTATAATGACAAATAAATGATTCTGATAAGTGAATATTTAAAAAATGAAAACGGACGGTCAACCATGTTATGAGCGTTGGTGTTGGTGACGTTATGGACCCTTTTATTTTGAAGTTTAAGGACCTTTTTATTTTGAAGTTTAAGGACGTTATGGACCCTTTTATTTTGAAGTTTAAGGACGTTATGGACCCTTTTATTTTGAAGTTAATGGACACTATGGACCCTTTCATTTTGAAGTCTGTGGATGTTATGGACCTTTTTATTTTGAAGTTTAAGGACCCTTTCATTTTGAAGTCTGTGGATGTTATGGACCTTTTTATTTTGAAGTTAATGGACTTTATTGACCTATTTATTTTGAAGCCAATGGCCGTTTTGGACCCTTTTATTTTGAAGCCTATGGCCGTTTTGGACCCTTTTATTTTGAAGTTAATGGACTTTATGGACCCTTTTATTTTGAAGCCCATGGCCGTTTTGGACCCTTTTATTTTGAAGTTAATGGACTTTATGGACCCTTTTATTTTGAAGTCCATGGCCGTTTTGGACCCTTTTAATTTGAAGTCTATGGACGTTATGGACCCTTTTATTTTAAAGTTAATAGACGTTACGGACCTTTTAATTTGAAGTCTATGGACTTTATGGACCCTTTTATTTTGAAGCCTATGGACGTTTGGACCCTTTTATTTTGAAGCTTATGGCCGTTTTGTACCCTTTTATTTTGAAGTTAATGGACTTTATGGACCCTTTTATTTTGAAGCCTATGGCCGTTTTGGACCCTTTTATTTTGAAGTCTATGGACTTTATGGACCCTTTTAATTTGAAGTCTATGGACTTTATGGACTCTTTTATTTTGAAGCCTATGGCCGTTTTGGACCCTTTTATTTTGAAGTTTATGGACTTTATGGACCCTTTTAATTTGAAGTCTATGGACTTTATGGACTCTTTTATTTTGAAGCCTATGGCCGTTTTGGACCCTTTTATTTTGAAATTTACTGGACGCGGTGTAAATGGCGGTTCTCGCTGGCTTGACTGTCTATCCTCGGGTGACATATCTCCTCCGCCGCAACTCGCCTCGCCATTGTGTGTGTGCAGCTCGGTGTGCGGAGCTCGGTGTGTGCAGCTCGGTGTGCGGAGCTCGGTGTGCGGAGCTCGGTGTGCGGAGCTCGGTGTGCGCAGCTCGGTGTGCGGAGCTCGGTGTGTGCAGCTCGGTGTGCGGAGCTCGGTGTGTGCAGCTCGGTGTGCGGAGCTCGGTGTGCAGCTCGGTGTGCGGAGCTCGGTGTGCGGAGCTCGGTGTGTGCAGCTCGGTGTGCGGAGCTCGGTGTGTGCAGCTCGGTGTGCGGAGCTCGGTGTGTGGAGGTCGAGGCCGCCGTCGGGGCGACAGTGGCGGCAGACTAACAAGCGGACCCACGGCTCCTTTCACCTCCGCCGTCTCGCCCTTCTTCTTTCTCCTGACCGTCCGCCGATCCCGCTACCGGCCTCCCCGACGACACCCATGCAGCAGAGGAGACCCTGGACGGGACTAGCTACATGCGGTGAGTGACGGACCTGCACCGACCCCACCGACACCTTTAAAACACAGAAACTTGTCCGTGTGCCCCGCCTCTCCGGGGGAGCCGTTTGTCCGTTTTTAGAGCCAGCGTGAGCGTTTTGCGTAACCTTAATAACGTTAATTTACTGTTGTTTAACGTTATTACAGTGTTTTAAATCAAAGTCATATCGTAGTATACACATTTTAATCCACATATCCATTAGTATTCATAAAGAACGAGTAAGTTTTTATTTTAAATTAGAAATTGGAATGAGAAGAACCGCTTGTTTCTCCGGTGCTGTGTGGAGGCTGTGGCCGGGTGACGGTGCCTGGTGGCCGGGCAGGTGGCGGGCGAGCAGCCGGTGGCCTGGAGGTCCCGGAGGGTCTGGGAACCAGCTGCTGCTTTGACAGCTGTGATTTATACATAGGCTACCGGGGTGAGGTGACCCGGCGTGAAGTCCCCGGGCAGGGAAATTAGCTTTAAATGACAATTATGTTGTTTAAGTTGGTTATAGTAAGTAAAGGACAGCAGTGACTTTTATCCTCTGTGTAACTACGGTACTTAATTCTCTTTAATTTT
>JABXJD010000177.1:1095000-1102500 GCA_013375575.1 Percina caprodes | reverse complement strand
CTGTATCTGAAGTCTCTTTATATAGACCTTAGTGGTCCCCTAATACTGTATCTGAAGTCTCTTTATATAGACCTTAGTGGTCCCCTAATACTGTATCTGAAGTCTCTTTATATAGACCTTAGTGGTCCCTAATACTGTATCTGAAGTCTCTTTATATAGACCTTAGTGGTCCCCTAATACTGTATCTGAAGTCTCTTTATATAGACCTTAGTGGTCCCCTAATACTGGATCTGAAGTCCCATCTGAGCTTTAATTTTCTCAAAGGCAGAGCAGGAGGCCCAGGGCTCCCCCCTCCCCATAAGTTCACCCTCTTTCTGTGTCTTCTCTCCAGATTTATGTTGGGTTTCGGGGTGAAGCGGAAACTGGACGAGGACGAGGATCGGTTGCAGGCAGACGGCGGCGTCCTGTCCTCCGCCCGGCAGCGCCAGACGCTCCTCAACGTGTCGCTCGGCAAGCTGTACGGCCCCGGACCGCGCGCCCTCGGCCTGCAGCCGCGTCCTCATCAACAACGTCATCCGCCTCCACACCGACGTCAGGCAGGACGGCGGCGCCGGCCCCGGAGGAGGCGCCGACCTCTTCTTCTTCGCCGCCGCGCCGCCCGTCTCCGCCGCCGCCAGTGAGGACGAAAGCTTCCGCCCGCCGCCGCCTCCTTCATCCTTCAGCCTCCTCTCCTCGCCGTTGTCGGGGCCGACAGCGCCGGACTCGTGCCTGACGCCCGCCTCGCTGTTAGAGGACGACCTGCCCGTGTTCTTCGCCCCGCCCCCCTCCGCGAGGCCGCCCTCGCCGCCGCCCAAAGACAGCTTCTCCTCCGCCCTGGAGGAGATCGAGGAGCTCTGCCCGTCCTCGCCGCCGGCTGCTCGGGTTCTGATCGACGGCGTCATGAAGGAGGAGGGGCGGGGCCTTCAGGAGAAAGCCCCACCTCCTCTTCTTCCTCCACCTCCTCTTCTTCCTCCGCCTCCTCTTCTTCCTCCGCCTCCTCTTCTTCCTCCGCCTCCTCTTCTTCCTCCGCCTTCGTCCCTCGCCGGCTCCTTCCTCACGGACTTCGCCCTGGACGACGTCCTCTTCACGGACATCGACACGTCCATGTACGACCTCGGCCCCGGTCCACCGCCGTCCAAACCCCACCCGGCCATGACGGCGGACGACCTGGTGCGGTCGCTCTCCGCCGGGTACGTGGCGGCGGGCGGCGGCGCCCAGACCCAGCCGTTCAAAATGGACCTGGCCGAGCTGGACCAGATCATGGAGGTGCTGGTTGGCAGCTGAGACGCAGACTGGAGGATTCAAGCTGCTGTGTGTAACATTCATAAGTTATTATTATTATTATTATTATGATATTATACAATTATCAGTCGACTTATCAAGTCGAAAAGTAATTTTTCATGCAAAAACTCATTTTCAGCTTTTATTTTGATAGGACATCAGAAGACAATGAAATGGGAGGGGGATGACATGCAGCAAAGGGCCGCAGGTCGGAGTTGAACTCTGGCCCGCTGCATTGGGAGGAAACCTCATATATATATATATATATATATATATATATATATATATATATATATATATATATATATATATATATATATATATATATATATATATATATATATATATATATATATATATATATATATATATATATATATATATACACCCATATACCCGCGCCCATATATGAAGATTTTCAGCTTGTTTCTGTTTTATATCTTTATTAAACTGAACATCTTTGATCCGAGGACGTGGTCTGATCCACATTCAGAGACCAACGCATCCATTCATCCCCAATAAGCCACAGAGACGCTGCTGTACCTCAGAGACCAGCTCCGTGAGGACAGCTTTCTATTGGTTAACGGTGCTTGGTGACGACCAATCACACGTCAGAATGTTTTCTATTACAAAGATTTATAATGTTTGTTTAAATACTCCCAAAAGCTCAGTGTTTGGCTACATTTACATCGCTACGCTCATTCCCCCTGCTCTGCCGTTCCCCCCCTCTCATTCCCCCTGCTCTGGCATTCCCCCCTCTCATTCCCCCTGCTCTGGCATTCCCCCCTCTCATTCCCCCCTCTCATTCCCCCTGCTCTGGCATTTCCCCCTCTCATTCCCCCTGCTCTGGCATTCCCCCCTCTCATTCCCCCTGCTCTGGCTTTCCCCCTCTCATTCCCCCTGCTCTGGCTTTCCTCTCATCCCCTGCTCTGGCATTCCCCCTCTCATTCCCCTGCTCTGGCATTCCCCCTGTCATTCCCCCTGCTCTGGCATTTCCCCCTGCTCTGGCATTTCCCCCTGCTCTGGCATTCCCTCTCATTCCCCTGCTCTGGCATTCCCCCTCTCATTCCCCCTGCTCTGGCTTTCCCTCTCATTCCCCCTGCTCTGGCTTTCCCCCTCTCATTCCCCCTGCTCTGGCATTCCCCCCTCTCATTCCCCCTGCTCTGGTATGACGCTAAAGGAGACGACCAAGCGTGTTATATGACGCTAAAGGTCTCCGTTAGCATCATATAACAACAACAAAGGCGCCCGACCAAACGTCCGTATTTTACGAGCTGGGAGCAGAACGTGTTGGATCTCCGGCTGAAGTCTCCGTTTTCTACCGCTGTCCGAGGAATTAGAAGAAACCTAAAACCTCCAGAGACTTTTCTGCTGTCGGTGAACGTTTTCTACAAAAACAACGCAGTGCCTTTTTATTTGTTTTTTTATTTTAAACCCTCGACCACGCGGCCACGTCTTGCTGCTGCTCGTCCCGTAGCAACACGAACTCCGAAGGGACCTTTTCATCCAAAATGCAGTTTAATAACCTGAAAAGTCTTCATGTTAAACCTTCTTTTTCCAGTCTGCAAAATGGGTTTTATTTTGTCAACACGTGTGAATGTTATGAAGCTATATGAGCTATTATATCTGTTGGATGTCTGTTTCTTCTTCTTTTTATCAATGAATCCAATGCAAAAAGACCCAAAACATCAACATGGCGTCTGTGATCATGTTACCAGACGCTCTTTTCTTTGGATTTGATAAGAAAAATATGAAATGTCCCCAGACTCCAGACCAGGGCTGAGACCCTGGTCTGGAGTCTAACCCGTCTAACCTCCCTCGTTACCGCAGGATACGGTGTTACCGTGACGCATTAAAAATGAGCAAGGCTCAGACGGCGTGTTCCACCGTTCGGAGAGTCATATTTTACTGAACCAGCTCCTTCTCATCAGGGAGGAACCCGACATGCTGCCAGTCCTGGTCTTCTTCCAGACCAGGTCTCTCTCTCTGTCTCACTGTCTGTCTTTCTCTCTCTGTGTGTCGCTCGGTGACGCTCGGTGGCGTTTGGTGATGTTGGGTGGCGTTGGGTGGCGCTCGGTGGCGTTGGGTGGCGTTGGGTGACGTTGGGTGGCGCTCGGTGGCGTTGGGTGGCGCTCGGTGGCGTTGGGTGGCGCTCTGTGGCGTTGGGTGAAGCTCGGTGGCGTTGGGTGACGTTGGGTGGCGCTCGGTGGCGTTGGGTGGCGCTCGGTGGCGTTGGGTGACGTTGGGTGGCGCTCGGTGACGTTGGGTGGCGCTCGGTGACGTTGGGTGGCGCTCGGTGGCGTTGGGTGACGCTCGGTGGCGTTGGTGGCGCGGTGGCGTTGGGTGGCATTGGGTGGAGCTTGGTGGCGTTGGGTGGCGCTCTGTGGCGTTGGGTGAAGCTCGGTGGCGGTGGCGTGGGTGGCGCTCGGTGGCGTTGGGTGGCGCTCGGTGGCGTTGGGTGGCGCTCGGTGGCGTTGGGTGGCGTTCGGTGGCGTTGGGTGGCGTTGGGTGGAGCTTGGTGGCGTTGGGTGACGTTGGGTGGCGCTCGGTGGCGTTGGGTGACGTGTGGCGTTGGGTGGCGCTCGGTGGCGTTGGGTGGCGCTCGGTGGCGTTGGGTGGAGCTTGGTGGCGTTGGGTGACGCTCGGTGGCGTTGCGTGACGTTGGGTGGCGCTCTGTGGCGTTGGGTGACGTGTGGCGTTGGGTGGCGCTCGGTGGCGTTGGGTGACGTGTGGCGTTGGGTGGCGCTCGGTGGCGTTGGGTGACGTTGGGTGGCGCTCGGTGGCGTTGGGTGGAGCTCGGTGGCGTTGGGCGGCGGACATGTTGAACGTAAACAATAAGCTGCACCAACAGCGCGCCACTTTGTGATTGGTCTGCACTCTGAACGCCTCAACGCTGATTTTCATTTTCTTTATTTTCTTCATTTTCGGATCCCGGCTGACGTCTGAGCCGGAGGAAGGGACCGTCTGATTGGAGGAGACACGCTGACGTTTCCTTTGGCTCAAACAACTCTGACCTGATATGATTTATAACTCTGGACGCCAAGATGCTGTTTGTACAAAACATAAATATGTTTTAAAGGACAAATTCACCAAAACGTTCGTCACAACAAAAGATTTGAGGCGAAAAATGAACTCGTTTTGGTGGAAAATCTCTTCTATGAAAAGTAATTTAATAAATGATTGGAGGGTTTTAATACTATGTAATATAGTGTGTGTGTCTGATGGAAACATTCAAAGTGAATAATCCAGATGTGTGACGGTGTCTCCACCTGCTGGACAGATGACGGACTGCAGCTCCTCCCCACAAACACTCAGCTCATCATGTTAGAAAGGAAGACTACGATTGGAATAAAAACAATAATTTTCATCTTGGATTACTGACGTTAAAATAACTCCGGATTATATTATTCATGACTATAAGCGTGTGTTTGTGTGTGAGAATGAGTGTGAATGTGTGAGAGTGTATGTGTGTGTGAGAGTGTGTGTGTGAGCGTGTGTGTGTGAGCGTGTGTGTGTCTGTGTGTGAGAGTGTGTGTGTGAGTGAGTGTGCGTGTGTGTGAGAGTGTGTGTGTGTGTGAGAGTGTGTGTGTGAGTGAGAGTGTGTGTGTGTGTGAGAGTGTGCATGTGAGCGTGTGAGTGTGTGTGTGAGTGAGTGTGAGTGAGTGTGTGTGTGAGTGTGTGTGAGAGTGTATCTGAGTGAGAGTGTGTGTGAGAGAGTGTCTGTGTGAGTAAGAGTGTGAGTGTGTGAGAGTGTGTGTGAGCGTGTGAGTGTGTGTGTGAGAGTGTGTGAGAGTGTGTGTGAGCGTGTGTGAGAGTGAGAGTGTGTGTGAGAGTGTGTGTGTGTGAGTGTGTGAGTGAGAGTGTGTGTGAGAGTGTGTGAGAGTGAGAGTGTGTGTGAGTGTGAGAGTGTGAGTGAGTGTGTGTGAGTGTGAGTGAGTGTGTGAGAGAGTGTGTGAGAGTGTCTGTGTGTGTGAGGGTGTGTGAGAGTGTGTGTGAGAGTGTGTGAGTGTGTGTGTGTGTGTGTGAGGGTGTGTGTGTGTGTGTGTGAGGGTGTGTGTGTGTGAGATTATTCTTATTTCACCGTCTGTTACAATGATTTTCTCATTAAAACATTAAAAGGGTGAAACTGTGCCTTGTCCTCTGCAATGTGACGGTTTTCTATAGGATATCTAATGGGGGGGGGCAGGGGGGTTCTCTTGTTTATGCAATGACAGTTTTCTATAGGATATCTAATGGGGGCAGGGGGTTCTCTTGTTTATGCAATGACAGTTTTCTATAGGATATCTAATGGGGGGGGGGCAGGGGGGTTCTCTTGTTTATGCAATGACAGTTTTCTATAGGATATCTAATGGGGGCAGGGGGTTCTCTTGTTTATGCAATGACAGTTTTCTATAGGATATCTAATGGGGGCAGGGGGTTCTCTTGTTTATGCAATGACAGTTTTCTATAGGATATCTAATGGGGGGGGGGGGGCAGGGGGTCTCTTGTTTATTTTCTACATTAAAACAGAAATGATGTCATCTCTGTCCTGTCTTTTTAACCCTCTCCTTCGGCTGCATCTCCATACACGACCAACCCAGCAGCAGGTTACACCCCCCACCCCCAATAACAAAAACTAGCCAGTGCAGGGCAACATGGGGGCAACATGGGGACTGCATGAGGACCGCATGGGGACAACATGGGGACACCATGAGGACAACATGGGGGCAACATGGGGGCAACATGAGGGCAACATGGGGGCAACATGGGGGCAACATGGGGGCAACATGGGGAAACCATGAGGGCAACATGGGGGCAACATGAGGGTTAATAATAAAACAACTGAAAGAAACAGAAGCGGGCAGAGAAGAGAAGAGAACTATTTTAATGTCTTGTGTACACTAAAAGTAAAATTTACACACGTCTAGTCTGAAGAGAAGCCGGCATGCACGGTACGCTCTTCAAGTGGTTCAGTGTTTTCCATAGGAACGTCTTCCAGTCCAGAGTCTACCGGGACACAGTCCAACGCCACAGTCCACTATGTTTACATCCATTTCATCTTTACAATGTGCAAAATCCTCCTGGGAGACGGGGCTGACAGCAGTAGGAGCAAAAATAACTAATGAGCCAATAAGATAGAAGCACTTGACGTCTTAGTGGCGGCGTACGGACACGTGGAAGAAGACATTGGTCCCTTCAGTCCCGTAAGACGGGTCCACTCCACGGCCGGGAAACGTTCAAGTTTCAGTGGTTTTAACAACAAAAACAACAACAAAAGGACCCGTTTCTAACCTCCGAAAAGGACAAAAAGAAACAGCGAGACAGACAGAGAGACATAAGGAGAGAGACAGCGTAGAGAGAGACAAAGAGGAGACAGAGAGTAAAGAGACAAAAACAGAGAGAGAGACAAAGAGAGGGACAGACAGAAAGCGAGTCAAAGACAGAGAAAGACACACAGAGAGAGAGACAAAGAGAGGGACAGACAAAGAGCGAGTCAAAGACAGAGAGAGAGAGACAAAGACAGAGAGACAGAGAGTAGAGAGACAAAGAGAGACACAGAGAGAGAGAGACAAAGAGAGGGACAGACAAAGAGAGACAAAGACAGAGAGAGACAGAGAGTAGACAGACAAAGAGAGACACAGAGAGAGACAAAGACAGAGTAGAGAGAGAGACAGAGAGAGAGAGACAGACAGAGAGAGACAAAGACAGAGAGTGAGAGAGACAGAGAGAGACAAAGAGTAGAGAGACAGAGAGAGAGACAGAGAGAGAGACAGAGAGACAGAGAGTAGAGAGAGAGACAGAGAGAGAGAGAGAGACAGAGAGTAGAGAGAGACAGAGAGTAGAGAGAGAGACAGAGAGAGACAGAGAGAGAGAGAGAGAGAGAGAGAGAGAGAGAGACAGAGAGAGACAGAGAGAGACAGAGAGAGAGAGAGAGAGAGAGAGAGAGAGAGAGAGAGAGAGAGAGAGAGAGAGAGAGAGAGAGAGAGAGAGAGAGACAGAGAGAGAGAGAGAGAGAGACAGAGAGAGACAGAGAGAGAGAGACAGAGAGAGAGAGAGAGAGAGAGAGAGACAGAGAGAGAGAGAGAGACAGAGAGAGAGACAGAGAGAGAGAGAGACAGAGAGAGAGACAGAGAGTAGAGAGAGAGAGAGAGACAGAGAGTAGAGAGACAGACAGAGAGACAGAGAGAGAGACAGAGAGAGAGAGAGAGACAGAGATCCTCCGGGTCAAAACAGCTGGAATGTGTGAAGAAAAGAAAAAAC
>JABXJD010000177.1:1055000-1090000 GCA_013375575.1 Percina caprodes | reverse complement strand
GAGGCGAATGTCATTGTTTTCATTAGCTCTCGCCAGGTTAGCCATTGTTAGCAATGCCAGTTGATAACAAGGCATTACGCTGTATTTTGTGCATACAAACAGCGTAACAACATGTCTACAGATAGAAGATGGACAGGACTGAGTGCACGTCTGATTCAGTGAGACAGAAGTGCTAATAACTGCACGTTACTGCAGCTTTCATTGCACTCGACTTCTCGACTTCTCAGTTCAAATGGAACGCACTACATGTTTTCATGCAGACCAGCCATGTTGTTTCTGTTCACAGGCTTTAAAAGGAAAGATCCACCGTCACATCTGCTCACGCTGGCGAGTTAAACACATCTGTAGCACGCTTTCAAGTAGGGAAGTTTGGCCGTTTTCCTGAATTTTGACGACTGCAGCTAACTGATTATTTTCATAGTCGAGTAATCTGTGGATTATGTTCTGGATGAATAGATAAGTTAATTGGTCTCTAAAATGTCAGAAAATGATGAAAAATGTGGATCAGAGTTTCCCAAAAAGCCAAGAGGACGTCCTCAAATGTCTAGTTTTGTCCATAACTCAAAGATATTCAGTTTCCTGTCACAGAGTTCGCTAGAACATGTTCACATTTAAAAGGTGCAGTAGGTAAGGCTTAAAACTTTCTGTCATATTTGCTGAAACTGACCCCATGTTCCAGTAGAACTACATGAAGCAGGTCATTTAAAAACAAAATCTAGCTCCTCTGGCGCCACCTGCAGGCTGGGTGTGTGTGTGTGTGTGTGTGTGTGTGGAGGGGGGGGGGTCTAACTGCACGTCAATCACTGCTCAGGCACAGGGCATAGGACAGCGTTTGGGCTTTAGCAGAAAGGTGGGGACAATATGTGTGTGTGAGTGTCTGTGTGTGTCTGTGTGTGTGTGTGTGTGTGTGTGTGTCTGTGTGTGTCTGTGTGTGTGTGTGTGGAGGGGGTCTAACTGCACGTCAATCACGGCACAGGGCATAGGGCATAGGAGAGCGTTTGGGCTTTAGCAGAAAGGTGGGGACAATATGTGTGTGTGTGTGTGTCTGTGTGTGTGTCTGTTTGTCTGTGTGTGTGTGTGTGTGTGTGTGTGTGTGGGGGGTCTAACTGCTCAGGCACAGGCATTCATTCTTCCTCGTAGGGGGCGGGGCATAGGAGAGCGTTTGGGCTTTAGCAGAAAGGTGGGGAGGATGTGTGTGTGTGTGTGTGTGTGTGTGTGTGTGTGTGTGTGTGTGTGTGTGGGGGCGACTGATAAGTTGTTGATGTTCAAATGTTTTTGGCTAAGTCCTGGATCTTCACTATCCTACCTACAGCACCTTTAACAAGCTGGCATCTAAGACGTTTTACTCATACAGATTATTTAATTATCAAATTATTAATTTAATAGTTGACAACTAATCAATTAGCCGATGAATCTTTGCCGCTCTGGTACCAAACTTCCATACTTTTCCATCTATCTGAATCGCCTCCATTAGCATCGAAAAACGTGTCCTCGTTTAACACGCGACCGCTGCTCTGATCGACTAATTGTTCCGCCAGCAGTGCTGTGATTAGTGGATGTTTCCTTCAAAGAATAAAGTTTTTAATGCATCTGCGAAAATGTTAGAAGTCTAATATTTCCAATGCTGAGTCAGGGTGTGAAAGCACCACCAGCCGCACACGGCAGACGGGTCTTAGGCTCTCCATCTGGCCTCTGATTGGCTGTGAATCAGCAGGAGTGGCAGGGGGACTTTGTGAGTGAAGCATCTACAGACTGTCAGGAAACACTACGAGGGTTAGAAAAGAGGGAAACAAGACAAGAGTGGGCAGGAGGCAGGGGAGGAGGGACGGGACCGGGGGGGGGGGGTCACCTACCATCCAGAGGGTTGGTAAGGCCACTGCTGCTCCAGTCGAACTGGACGGGTGGGAGCGCCTCCTGCAGGAGGAGATGACACAGACAGTTTATACAGACACAGGGTGTGTGGAAAAAAGCAACGTGGTGTCTAAAAACATAAGAAAACAGCGCTTTCAGTTCACTTTGCAGCAAAAATAAAATACTTTCACACAGGAAAAGCTTGTTTGTTCCTCTGGATAAAACTCTGATGAATAAAATGTGTAAAAATACAAACTTAACCCTTGTGTTGTCTTCCCATTAACCATGAACTTGTCCTCCCAGGTCAAAATTGAAAATGAACATTTTTTTTTGGTGCTTTTCCCATGTTTTTGTCGCTTATACGGATTTATTTGTCACTTTTTTTAAAACTTGAGCTGGTTTAATAATTGGTTTTACATTTATTCTTGGAATTCATGGTCAACAAACCTCATTTACATCAAATTATACATACGTTTTTAGTTAAAAAGGCAAAAATTTGGAATTATTTTGACTAATAGTTGATCAGAGGATGTTGAGTGGATCACAGATGGGTAGATGTCAAAGTTTAGTTGGATACTGCTTAATGAAAGTAATCATTAAAATTACCAGAAGAACGTTGTATGGAATAACCCACGTTATTTTTGGGCAATTTGATTAAAAGAAATCCGTTATTTCTAATATAAAACACTTTGAAACGGGTCAGTTTGACCCGAGGACAACACAAGGGTTAAGATATGAAACTTAAAGTCCTTTCAACAAACACATTAACAGTTGCAACAGGGACGTTGTAGAGCGCCCTCTGGTGGACAAACTAAGCAACGCCAACACTCATAACATGGTTGTATTTTGTCCGTTTTTAATTAATTTTTTTAATACTTATTTATCGGCCATTATAAATTCCAATACCGACAGTTTGGAAAATGCCTAATATAACATCGGCCGATACATCGGTCTGGTTCTATTCGAGAGGTTAATAACTGGAGCTGCAAAGATGAATACTTAAAGGAGAAATCCGGTCGATTTCAACACGTAGCTCTGTTGTTTGGAAATGTGGAGCGATGTCAGTAGCAAGAAAAACAAAACTAATCTAAAACTTGATCAGAAAGGGGGAAAGCCCATGCATCCCCTGGGAAATTACACCTTGCATGAACATATTTTCTAAGTATCTTACAAAGATATAATGAATGTATTCAGTGTGTGGGCCTGCTGTAGACGGTTGGAGGGGACGTCCCACCTGGACTGAGTCTGAGGGACAGGAGCTTTTCTCTGGAGCCACCGGAGGCGCCTGCGCTATCGAAGCGATCATCTCTGCTGCAGAGACGGGCTTCATAGGCTCTTTGGTCGGTTCCAGCATCCCCTGCAAACAGAGAAAAAAAACACACTTGATTTTATACATATTTCAGCTCTATTTATTGCATCCTGCTGTCAGAATCACTGCATTAAGAGTCTTTCTCAGGTCCGAACAGCTGCAGGTAAGATACAGAAATCTCACTGCTTGTTTGATGTCTCGTGTGAATGTGGCGATGGGTCCCGAGACCCGTCCTGCACTCAAATGCGTTTCCATCTTGTCCTTAATCATTTGAGGACTATGTGACTATTTCCAGTCAAATTAAGAATACAATAGCTGTTTCAGTGTTGGTGGATAACCGTAGACTGTTAATATTTATGGACAGAGCATTTTATACAGTCTATGGGGGATACATGAGTCAACAGTAAACATATGACCATGTGAAGGTCTTGTTGAGGTGAAGCAGGCCGGCGACTCACCAGGCTGGCGGCGTACATGGGCACGATGACCGGCTGCTTCTTCTGTCCCGTGAACAGCTGCAAACAATAAAGCAGCCGGTTAGAGAAACGCAAAATACATCACACACTGCGGGTGAGCGGAACAAAAACAACATGTAGTAGGGCTGCACAATTAATTATATCGAAATCGCAATATAGACCAGTGCAATATCCAAATCGCAGGGGGGCTCAATATTTATTAACCCTCATGTTGCCCTCATGTTGCCCTCATGTTGCCCTCATGTTGCCCTCATGTTGTCCTCATGTTGTCCTCATGTTGTCCTCATGTTGTCCTCATGTTGTCCTCATGTTGTCCTCATGTTGTCCTATATCAATGTTCTTTTTAATTCCCCAAAATAACATGATTGATTCCACACAACGCTCTTTGCCAAGTACAAATCTCTACTTTCATTAATTTTGGGGCGTCTTATTCAATTTTATAGCATTTGAAACCAAATTGAAGTGTTTTGAAATAGTATTGAGAGTAAAAGTTGACATATTCCAGTCTGTGATTATCATCAACATCCATTCCTTTAATTTTAGTCTCAATAATTCCTAATTTCTGCTTTTCTAACTCAAAGATTAGGTATAATTTCCTATAAATGAGCTTTATTGACCATAAATTCCAAAAATAACTGTAAAACTTAAGTTAATAAGTTAGTGTTACGTAGTGTTGAAAACGTCAAAAAAGTGACAAACACTGAAAAAAAAGCATCAAGTGTTAAAAAAAGGGCCAAAAACTTAAGAAAAAGTTAAAAACATCGATAAAAAGCGTCAACAAAATTGGTTTTCAATTTTGACGGGAAGACAACACGAGGGTTAAAAGAGCTCATGAATAAAAAAAACTTTAGATATTGTAAAACGTGACTTTAACTTAGGGTTGAAGTTTCAATTTA
This sequence comes from Percina caprodes, assembly GCA_013375575.1. NCBI lineage: Eukaryota > Metazoa > Chordata > Actinopteri > Perciformes > Percidae > Percina > Percina caprodes. The sequence goes on along the minus strand of JABXJD010000177.1, from coordinate 1,085,468 downwards.
AAAAGCCTGAATTAAAGTGTAGTGTAGTCCTGTTAAAATACAAGCTGCAGCCGGAGAAATCTAGGCCAAAGATCATCATTCCTCTCAGCTTATAAAAACATCGATAAAAAGAATCAACAAAAGTGTTGATTTTCAATTTTGACGGAAGACAACACGAGAGTTAATGGCAAAATATGTTGCAAGCCATGGTGAATGAAGTATTGTGGCGCTGCAGAGACGTCCCGGCCTACAAATTACATCCTACAGACTTAAGAAAAAAATCTTTATTATTTGGTACAGATACAATATCGTGAATCATATCGCAATATCAGTCGAAAATAATCCCAATTGGATATTTTCCTCATATCGTGCAGCCCTAATGTGTAGTGAAGGGTGGTGTTATAAAAATCACTTCTGCAGGTTGGGTTGGGAACCGGAGGGTCACTGGTCCAAGTCCCCATATGGACCAAAAAAATACGGAGTGTGGATTGGTGGCTGGAGAGATGCCACTTCACCTCCTGGGCACTGCCAGGTGCTCTTGAGCAAGGCACTGTACCCCACCACCCACTCAGGGCGCTGGTTCAGCTGGTAGCCCCCACTCACTCTGACATCTCTCCATTAGTGCATGTATAGGTCCTGAGCATGTGTGTGTATTTCAGACCTGTGTGTGATTTACTAACAAAGTGTGTACGCAGAGTGTAAATTGTAATTTCCCCACTGGAGATTAATAAGCAAATTAAATCTTATCTTAAATCTTACAATGTTCCGGGTGTCGATGCCCAGGCAGCAGAGTAGTGTTTTGTTGCAGTAGGAGCCCCCCCACTGGTATCTGAGGCCGAGCGCCTCGTGGATGTCCTGAAGCTGCGTCCACACGCCGCCACGTACCGACCTGAGAGACGCAGCAGAGACAAACGGAGAGAGACAGGCTTTAACATACAAATACCCTTCTTCCACCAAGACTCGAGGGGGTTTTAGGGGCGCTGACACGATTAATCGGCCCATTGAGGATCTCACCTGTTGCATGGCGACGACTCCGCCTCCTCCTCGGATCCTGGCTGGGGTGTTACCTCCGCAGGTCCCAGCAGGATCCTCAGAGACGCCACGTCGTCCTCCACCGAGGCGCGGCGGTCGGAGGAAGCTGCCCTGAAACAGCTTCTCCAGACGGCTCGACAGCGACGCCTGCAGAGGGCACAGCAGCCGTCATTTCATTTCATTGTTGATTATTTTGTGGATGATTAGATTAGTTAATTGGTCTCTAAAATCACATAAATGGTGAAAAGTGTGGATCGGTTTCACAAAAAGCCCAAGATGATGTCCTCAAATGTCTTGTTTTGTCCACAACTCAAAGATATTCAGCTTGCTGTTACAGAGGAAAGAAGAAACTAGAACATATTCATATTTAACAAGCTGGAAACTGAGTTTTTAGTTTTATGAATTAACTAATTAATCAATTATCACAGGTTGGCGATTAATTTAATAGTTGAATAACTAAGCAATTGAGCTTTGATGTTTCCTGCATGGTGATAATAACCCATGTTAAATCAACATGTAGATTTCAACCAGATTTTCAGAAAAATCAGCAAAAAACAAAAATGCTGAATTGTTACCATCCACTACTGATACTAATTTTGTTCATCGAGATAAACAGTAGGTGGCGCTGAATCCCCAGTCAGCTGCCATTAGACCCACGCTTGCCTCGTGTCTTAGTCTCCCCCCCCCAAGGAGGCACAAGAGAGACGAGGAAATCATCGGAGGAGAGAGGAAACGAACAAATGTGTTTTAGAGAGATGAGAGTGAGCGTGTGCGAGTGTGTATGAGTGGGTGCGTGTGTGTGTGAGTGAGTGAGTGTAAGAGTGAGAATGAGTGGGTGCGTGTGTGTGTGTGTGTGTGTGTGTGTATGAGTGGGTGCGTGTCCAAGTGTATATGAGTGGGTGTGTGTGTGTGTGTGTATGAGTGGGTGCGTGTGTGTGTGTGTATGAGTGGGTGCAGGTACAAGTACTGAGCATGTGTGTATAGTTCAGCCCTGTGTGTAATGCGTGTAACAACAGAGTGAAAATATTGTAATAAGTAGTAATAATAAAATAATTATTATGATTATAATTATAATCATAATAATTATAATGACTATAATTATTATTATAATTATAATCATTATAATCATAATAATTATAATGATTATAATTATTATAACTACTACTACTACTACTACAGGGTGTAGCAGGGCACTACAGGGTGTTACAGGGTGTAGCAGGGCACTACAGGGTGTTACAGGGTGTAGCAGGGCACTACAGGGTGTTACAGGGTGAAGCAGGGCACTACAGGGTGTAGCAGGGCACTACAGGGCGTTACAGGGTGTAGCAGGGCACTACAGGGTGTTACAGGGTGTAGCAGGGCACTACAGGGTGCAGCAGGGCACTACAGGGCGTTACAGGGTGTAGCAGGGCACTACAGGGTGTTACAGTGTATAGCAGGGCACTACAGGGTGTTACAGGGTATAGCAGGGCACTACAGGGTGTTACAGGGTGAAGCAGGGCACTACAGGGTGTAGCAGGGCACTACAGGGCGTTACAGGGTGTAGCAGGGCACTACAGGGTGTTACAGGGTGAAGCAGGGCACTACAGGGCGTTACAGGGTGTAGCAGGGCACTACAGGGTGTTACAGGGTGTAGCAGGGCAATACAGGGTGCAGCAGGGCACTACAGGGCGTTACAGGGTGTAGCAGGGCACTACAGGGTGTTACAGTGTATAGCAGGGCACTACAGGGTGTTACAGGGTATAGCAGGGCACTACAGGGTGTTACAGGGTGAAGCAGGGCACTACAGGGTGTAGCAGGGCACTACAGGGCGTTACAGGGTGTAGCAGGGCACTACAGGGCGTTACAGGGTATAGCAGGGCACTACAGGGTGTTACAGGGTGTAGCAGGGCACTACAGGGTATAGCAGGGCACTACAGGGTGTTACAGGGTGTAGCAGGGCACTACAGGGTGTTACAGTGTATAGCAGGGCACTACAGGGTGTTACAGGGTGTAGCAGGGCACTACAGGGTGTTACAAGGTATAGCAGGGCACTACAGGGCGTTACAGGGTATAGCAGGGCACTACAGGGTGTTACAGGGTATAGCAGGGCACTACAGGGTGTTACAGGGTATAGCAGGGCACTACAGGGCGTTACAGGGTATAGCAGGGCACTACAGGGTGTTACAGGGTATAGCAGGGCACTACAGGGCGTTACAGGGTATAGCAGGGCACTACAGGGCGTTACAGGGTATAGCAGGGCACTACAGGGCGTTACAGGGTGTAGCAGGGCACTACAGGGTGTTACAGGGTGTAGCAGGGCACTACAGGGTGTTACAGGGTGTAGCAGGGCATATCGGAATATCGGATTATTAAATAACCAAATATTTGTATCGGCCTCAAAAATCCTTTATCGGTCGAGCTCTAGTACGTGTGACGACATCTATCCATCTGATTCTGCACAGATACACGCACCACGGGTTGATTTTTCATTTTATTAGTCTCCGTTCCACTTCACCTAATCAGAGAGATGACCTCTGTCATTAAGGGGTGGGGTAATGTTTAATGTGTTAGTGTAAGGGCCGTGAGTCAGCTCAATAGGAACACAAGAAACTGATTTAATGTAACCTTTAAAAAAACTTCCTCTTCGGGTTCGTGGGCAGCAGGACGAGTGTTTGCGTCTGGCTCTACGTGACTTATTAGACTCTTTCAAACCAAGTGGTTACAGGAACGTAGTTATAGGAGCAGTCCACTTCTATACAGTTCTACCAACTACTCTCCCCAAAAACAGGTTTTAAATAATAATAATAATAATAATAACAACAATGTATAGTTCATTAATCCCGCAAGGGGAAACCTGTTATTACACATATTACACACAGGCCTGAACACTAACATCTCTCCATTAGTGCATGAATAGGACCTGATAGTGTGTGGTTATTTCAGGCCTGTGTGTAGTGATTACCAACAAAAACTGTCAATATTTTGTTAATATGGGGGGGGCTCTATAGAGAAACCTGGGGAGGGGAGGGGGAAATAGTATATAATCTAACCGTTAGTGACGAGTGTGATCTTTTATGGCTGACAGAAAACAAGTTTCATTCTAGAAAAATACGTTTAAGTGAAGTTTCTTATTTTTGTTCGAAGGTGATTTTTTCATGACTGATCCAATTGATTTTCTCTGTTTTGTGAAGCATTGTTTCACGTTGTGTGTTGTTTGTGTGTGCTTTGCAGATTACATTTTCACATTTGGGATAATAAAGTGACTGAACGTGCTCTATAAATAAAAGATTATTATTATTATTATAACTCTGCAGCCATGAAGCTTCCCAGCCGGAGCGGTTCTTACCGACTGTCTGTCTGTCGTGCTGGTTTCCTCGCTGACTGCAGGATGTTCACTTTGATGCCACTCCTCCTCTAACTCCTCCTCCTGCTCCCCTCCTCCTCTCGGCTCTCTGCCGGAGGAGCAACGCTCTGCTCGGTGCTGAACGCCGCCCAGGACTCGCCGTCCTTCGCCTGCTGCTCCCCGAAGGCGCTCCACCCTGCACCCGCCTCGCCATCTGCGCCTTCAGCCGCCGAGCTGAAATTCCCAAAACTGTCGCTGACGGGGAAGTCTGCAAACTCGCCCTCATCCCCCCCGTCGTCACCAGCGTGACATTTTGGGAAGTTAAAGTCGCCGAAGTCGTCTTCCTCCTTGGCGACTTCCTGCGGCGGAGTGGGGCTGTCCGGCCGGCTCTGGACGTCCAGCTGGTCGAAGTCTGCGAAGCCCTGACCGCCGAACGAGCCGGCGTCTCCAAAGTCCCCGAAGTCTTCGTCCTCGTCGTCCTCCGCCAGCTGGCTGTGGTCGGGGGGCGTGGCCGTCTCCCCCTGGAGGAGCGGCGAGGGCACCGACCCGGTGGTGCTCATGTCGCCGAACTCCTCCAGAGCGTCGGTCGACAGGGGCCGGCCCAACGAAGTCTCCGTTTCTGTCTCGGTCTCATTACCGGAGCCCTTCCCATCCGATTGTCCCGCTGCCTCGGGCGACGAGAGGTCTTTTTCACTGTAGCCCTCCGCGTCTTTGGAATCGTCCCCGTCGGCTCCGTCCGCCCCGTTCAGAGCGAGCGGTCTGTTAGTGCATACGTCCTCCGAGGCTAATCGCGCCTGCGCAAAGGCTACGTCCCTTTGTCGATAGTCGGTGTCCGTGCGAGAGCCCCGGTCCGTGTTGCACGAGCCGTCCGGAGCCTCGGCAGCCGGGACAGATATGGAATCAGAGCCGGACGCGTTGGGTCCAGTTCTGTTTGCGTCCCTGACATTGTCCTCTGGAGTTGTTCCCTGTCCTATATTACAGTCCTCGTCGCGGCAAACACCCGCCGCCAGCCAGCTGCCCCCCGTGGGATAGTCCAAGTCCTTGTTTGATGTCTGGCTGACATGTCCTTCAGCATTGGAAAAAGCAGCAAAGTCTGCAAAATCGTCCTCGGGAATGCTGCCCGTGTCCTCAGTGGACGTCCCTTTTATATGCGAGTGGACAGAATTCTGCGAGGACGGGCTTCCCTGAACGTCAGAGATTGCAAACCCGTTCGTTAGCACCTCTGTGGCTCCGCCGTTGCAGTCCTCCGCGCTGACCGGGTCGCTCACGGAGAAACCCTGAGAGCTGGAGACCGCCTTTTTCACCTCAGTTCTTTCTGGGGTGGGACTGCCGCCCCGGTGGCTCGCCGGCACAACGCCGTTAGCCTTGGACAGCTCATTGTTCGGGACGCGGGTGCCGTTAGACGAGCCGCGGCTGAGTCTGTTAATCAGGAGCTCGGGCGGGGACGTGGAGGTCAAAGCCTGGGTCTGGTTGAAAGTAGTCGGGGTGTCGAACTCCGTGAAGCTGATGCTGTTTGGGACGGCGGAGAAGGTGCCAAAGTCCCCAAACTCGTTGTCCTCTTCCTCCGCCCCGTCCTCCATCGGTGGTGGAGACGAGGAGTACATGCGGATCACATCGGGCTCCATGACTCTCCGGCAAATCGACGAATCCTCCTGGCTACACCTGAGACAGCGAGAAGACACAAAGACATCAGAAAAGGTGATGCAGGGTATACGTTAACACTAGGGGTGTGACGAGACGCTTACTCCACGAGACGAGACACATCACGAGATTGGGTTCACGAGAACGAGACTTTTAAAAAAAATTTAAAGAAATCCTCGATGAAATATATGAATGGAAAATAGTTTTTTTATTCAACTGAAAAATCACAAAATGCAAAACAATTTAGGTGCATTTTGAAATCAACTATTAATGATGAATGTTATTTAACTTTTTTTTTTACTATTTTAATGAATTATATGCAGTAAAGGACGTGCAAACACTGCAAAATGTTTTGTATAAACTCTACCAACTGGCTTCTGTACAATTTCACAGGAGAAATCTAACTCCTTTCCACAAACCGAACATAAAAAAATAAACAGTATAAATAAAATAAATGTGTAAATAACAGAAAAATAGGGTTAGGGTTAATGTTGCCACACAAATGATTTACAAGTGGCAGGGGGATCTTCAATAGTAATTTCACGCTCCATCACGCTGACATCACATCGCCTCACGAGACAACTTTTCACCTCTTTACCTCCTTTTCACCTTAATCTCGCGATATCTCGTAAAACGAGATCTCGTCACACCCTTAGTTAACACACATTACCAGGGTTAGGGGGCAGCATACGAGCACTTACGCCAAATGAAAGTAAAATTAACGTGAGCATCAAAACTAAAAGACTTTTCCTACATCCTACATTTCTTTTTTAACCCTTGTGTTGTTTTCCCGTCAAAATCAACACTTTTGTTGAAGCTTTTTAATCAATGTTTAAGTTTTTTGTCCCTTTTTTCTAACCTTCTTCAATGTTTGTCACTTTTGACGTTTTCAACACTAACTTATTAACTTTAGTTTTGCAGTTATTTTTGGAATTTATGGTCAATAAACCTCATTTATAGGAAATTATACCTAATGTTTGAGTTAGAAAAGCAGAAATTAGGAATTATTGAGACTAAAATTAAAGGAATGGATGTTGATGATAATCACAGACTGGAATATGTCAACTTTTACTCTCAATACTATTTCAAAAACACTTCAATTTGGTTTCAAATGCTATAAAATTGAATAAGACGCCCCAAAATTAATGAAAGTAGAGATTTGTACTTGGCAAAGAGCGTTGGTGGAATCAATCATGTTATTTTGGGGAATTAAAAAGAACATTGATATAGGAAATCGGGGCAATTTGACCCGAGGACAACATGAGGGTTAATTGAATTTCGGGTGAAAACTGAAATGCTTTCAAATCAGTATCCTGACCAAACTCATCCACTCAACATACGTTCCTCTGATCTTAACTATTAGTCAAAATAATTCATAATTTCTGCTTCATTAACTAAAAATATTAGGTGTAATTCTATATAAAGGAGGGTTATTGACCACGGATTCCAAAAAGTAGCGTAAAACTAGTAGTAGTAAGGTGGTGGTAGTGAAATAAAAGAAAATAAATAATGCGTTGAAAATGTCAAATGTCCAAAAAAGGGTAAAAAACTAAATAAGTGTTCATCTTTTTGACGTGGGAGGACAACACATGGGTTAGACACCAGCAGTAAATAAGCACAGCTCTTACGGTGCCGCAGGGCCAATCGGCTCCATGTGTGGTCCGAGCCGCAGCAGCGATTGAATTACTGCAGCACTAAAAGGGGACAAACTGACAGTAATTAAGTGGTAACGAGAAACCAGACGATGGCGTGAAAAAACAAGTGAGTTAGAGAGAAAATAAACCCCGACCACACTCTAAATTAACTCGTCAACACTTACGAATCACTTTGTTCTGCTTAGGGCTGGGTTGGAGGCATCGATTCTCCGATTAAAACGATGTCTGAGTGATCTGATATTGATGAATAAAATCCAGAAAATCAATATTTCGGTATCGGCCGGTTCAGTAGAAAGTACTTAAAACAGACTTTTTTTGGGGGGGGGGTCAGTTCTTAATGTAAACTTTACCCTGGTGCATTATAAAATATCTGAGGGTTGCCTCCAGGGTGCGAAATTAACACGCATCAATCGCCAAATGGGGATGAATTTTCTGTTTGGCATGTAAAAGTAAGAATGCTATCCGCCACATGGCAGGTAACGGTTTTCAGCCTTTTGTCAGCCTGTCGTCAGCCTGTCGTCAGCCTGTCGTCAGCCTGTCGTCAGCCTGTCGTCAGCCCGCTGTCAGCCCGCTGTCTGCCTGCTGTCAGCCTGTTTTCAGTTTGTCGTTAGCCTGTTTTCAGCCTGTTGTCTGCCTGTTTAAATCAGTTTTAAAAGGAGGATAAACCAGCAGGACAATCCCAACCAGAAAGTTATTAATATCAAGCAACAATCGTAATCAAACAAAAATGGGAACTGTAAATTGAATATTTTGGGTGTTTTGGAAAATACAATTCAGTGAGCCCCCTTAGGGGAAGACTTAGGTGTGCAGATTTGGTGGAGGGGTTAAGGTGTCTTTCCTCAAGTAAATGTGATGTTTTTAAATGAAAGAAAAATGCAATATGACACATTTATTATCACCATATCTTTGTCCAAAACATTAGAAAAAACTGGAGCAGATAAAAAATACTCAAGAAGCAGAAAAACGCTGCAAAGGTGTCGCTCTAATGCAAAATGTATGATTACATGAGAAACACAAAGCGAAGTGTTCACCCACTTTAACTGAAAAGAGGGAACTGTTTGCATCTCAGTCAGCAGCCGGAGCAGTGGGTGGCGTCCGACGTGTGTTTGCTTTTCTTGGTCTTATCTCACACTAAAAATACCTGCGAGCAGGTAAGTTTACACCTCGGCAGCTCTGACTTGCACGTCCAGAAAGACGAGTTAACGACAAAGGAGTACGATTTTAGAGAAAGACGTACAAATGTTTTACCTGCTCCTACTGTGTGTGTGTGTGAGTGTGTGTCTGAGTATGTGTGTGTATGTGTGTGTGTGTGTGTGTGAGCGAGCGTGTGTGTGTGTGTGAGCGAGCAAGCGTGTGTGTGTGTGTGTTTGTGTGAGCGTGTATGGGTGTGTTTGTGAGCATGTGTGAGCGTGTGTGTGAGCGTGTATGGGTGTGTGTGAGCGAGCGAGCGTGTATGTGTGTGTTTGTGTGTGTGTGTGTGTGTGAGCGAGCGTGTGTGTGTGTGTGCGAGCGTGTGTGTGTTTGTGTGAGCGTGTATGGGTGTGTGTGAGCGTGTATGGGTGTGTGTGAGCGTGTATGTGTGTGTTTGTGAGCATGTGTGTGTGTGTGAGCGAGTGTGTGTGTGTGTGAGCGTGTATGTGTGTGTTTGTAAGCATGTGTGTGTGTGTGTGTGTGTGAGTGAACGCGTGTGTGTGTGAGCAAGTGTGTGTGTGAGCGAGCGCACGTGTGTGTGTGTGTGTGTGTGTGTGTGTGTGTGTTACAATAAAAACATATGGGAGAATTAGTGCGGGCCTCCCATCCTTTCAGTTGTATCAAGCCTTTCTTGCCCTGCACCTGTGGTGGTGATGTGCACACTACTACTACTACTACTACTGTGTGTGTCTGTGTGTTCCCATGGAAACTAAACTGTTATCTGTGTCTCTATCCCAATAAAAGCATTTAATTTGTCTGTCTGTGAACTCACTGCACCTTTCTGCAGAGTCTGAGCAACAGGCTATTCAAAATGACCTTTTACTTACTGTTACCTTTAACATACTTCTACCTACATTCAGTTTAGGACTTTGCAATTACTAATATATAAATACAACTGGCAGCAGTGCTGTAGCAAGTTAGCTATTAAGCTATCTATTAAGAGAGCAGTCACCCTTATGACAAGGTTCACGGCTGTTTACCTTAAGATACGCACTCAGCCTTTGAAAATGTAGGCTATATCTCAGATTACACACCTTTTTTATTCTGTTCTCCAACAGTAAGCATTACAATTACTCGTATAAACTGTAATACTTCATAGAAACATGTCTTTCTTGAAACCTTACCAACTTTGGCAAAGTCCCACGACTTAAAACATATTCCTTCTCTTATATAGTATTGTATCTGACAAAATTAAAGAACATATTTTCCACGAAAAAGCAAAGTTTCACACACGTCCCTCACTTGTCTGACGTTTGCAGTGAAGCCAGCAGGCTAACGAAGCTAAATAGGTTAGCATTTAGCGTAGCGGGCTAACAGGCAGGCTAATGCTATCATTAGCTCACAGACACCTGACAGCCGAGTAGAATTGAACACGACTACACACCTGGATTAATCTGACACGATGCTAACAGCTAGCCTTCACTGAAAGGCGTCTAATTAAAGTACAAGGCCGAGACACTTCGCTGTGATGGGGTGTAGCAGTCGCTAACTTAGCTTAGCTTGGTTAGCCTGTGTAGAAAAACCAAAAAAAAGCAACGCGAATTTAAGAGCGATATTACCAGGTAACGTCTCATTTGTTTGTCGCTACTTTGCTTCAGTTAAATTGTTTATTAAGGTAATATCATGTATGTAAAAGCTAGCAAAGCAACACTATTGCATATAGGTATGTGAGAAGTCCAGTATCTCGGCTAACTACGCAGCTAGCTGACACCAACATCAACAACAAGCATATTTAGCTTTAGCTTTAGCTTTAGCTTTAGCTTTAGCTTTAGCTTTAGCTTTAGCCGGTTCTCAACGTCCGGCGGTTGGTTTGACAGCAGGTGTCTTAGTAACGGAAATAAACGGGTGAGCTAACCGTGAGATGTTGTCCGCTGATGTCCATTACTCAGTTAAAGACAGAGCCGTCCATATGTTGTCAGATTGAGCCAGCAGAAGGGGGCAGAAGGGCTGAAACTGAAGCAGAAACTGAAGGTTGAGTCAGCCGCCGGCTGCTGCTGCTACTGCTACTCTTCCTCAATATCACCCAGCATGCACCGCTGTAGCAGGTTGGCTCTCCCAAAACTTCCCCTGACAGGTAGGCGACATCGGTACAGTTGGAATAACAATTACATGCTCTACAAAAACAATAACATTACACCAAATGGTAAACTATGCGAATACTCAGAATTCCTAAGAAGATTTCAAATTTCGGTAACTTTCAAGATTCAAGATTCAAGATTTCTTTATTGTCATACTTCAGTACACTGTAGTATGAAATTCCGTGCAAAGTTCACATCTTAAAAGAATACAGCTCAGAAACTATTAAAAACACTGTGGAAAAGTCGAGATATTAGGTATATGAATGAAAATAAATAAATGCTTTAATGCTTATATGGGTGTGGAGAGCATGTAGAGTGATGAATATAGATATATAACGTCTAAAATAACTGGAAAATATCAATATCTAGATGCTAGATACATACAGTTGGGATAAGTATAAAGTATAAATATCCGTATTTAAAGTAAAATAGTGTGGTAGAGAATAAGGTGCATTCAGGTGCATTTCAAACAGATTATTTTGTACGTGAAAGTTATTCAGATTAGGTAGGGGTAAGGGGTAAGGGGTAAGGGTTAGTGGTAAGGGGGTAGGGGTAGCGGTTGGGTATAAGGGGTTGGGGTAAGGGGTAGGGGGTAAGGGATAGAGGTAAGGGGTAAAGGGTTGGGGGTAAAGGGGTGGGGGTGGGGGAAAGGGGTAGGGGTAAGGGTTAAAGGGTTTGGGGTTAGGGGTTAGGGATAGAGGTAAAGGGGTAGGGGTAAGGGGTAAAGGGGTGGGGGAAAGGGGTAGGGGTAAGGGATAGGGGTAAGGGGTAAAGGGGTGGGGGAAAGGGGTAGGGGTAAGGGATAGGGGTAACGGGGTAGGGGTAAGGGGTAAAGGGGTGGGGGAAAGGGATAGGGGTAAGGGGTAAGGGGGTAAGGGGTAGGGGTAAGGGGTAAAGGGGTGGGGGTAGGGGAAAGGGGTAAGTGGTGTAGGGTAAGACGGAGAAATGGGATTCATCCTAACACATTGTGTTAGTGTGTTTCCTTGTTCACCTGTAAAGGAATGTGTTGTTATTGTTGATGCAATTCCTTTTTTTTTTCAAAAGAGCTTTATTAAAGTTTTACAACATACAGGTTATAGACAGTTGGCTTACATTAGAGAGCGAAAAAACACCCAAAAAAAACAGAAAACAACACTTTACAAACATGAAAAACACGATAAAGTGCAAATAGTGGCTTAAAGTGCATGTGGTAACGTGCAAAGCATTACAGTTAGAGAACGTCCCGAGGAAGGAGTTGACTGTTGTCCAGAGATCTTCTTCTTCTTCTTCTTCTTCTTCTTCTTCTTCTTCTTCTTCTTCTTCTTCTTCTTCTTCTTCTTCTTCTCAGCACTTGCTTGCAAACTTCATCGCATGATGCAATTCCCACTGGGGTTATAATGCTGCTAAAGGGTAGTTAATTTGTGTTTTTGTGGCCCTGTGTGCCTTTTTTAGTTTTATACATTTGAGTGCCTTTTGTGTGTGACATGTAAGTTATGGTTCTGTAATATAATATATTTTATGTAATGTTTTTGCCTGTTATTTTTAATTTATTGGGCAATAAAGACAGATTTTTGTTGACAAAGAAAGGTTTGCATGAACATCAATGACATTCAAAACGGTGATAACTGAAACAGATATACAACACACCATGTAAGGGGTAAGGGATAAGGGATAAGGGGTAGGGGTATAGGGTAGGGGTAAGGGATAAGGGATAAGGGGTAGGGGTATAGGGTAGGGGTAAGGGAAAAGGGGTAAGGGGTAGGGGGTAGGGGGTAGGGGGTAAGGGGTATAGGGTAGGGCTAGGGGTAAGGGATAAGGGTAGAGGTAAGGGGTAAGGGCTAGGGGTAAGGGTTAGGGGTAAGGGATAAGGGATAAGGGGTAGGAGTATAGGGTAGGGGTAGTGGTAAGGGATAAGGGATAAGTGGTAGGGGTAAGAGGTAGGGGGTAAGGGATAAGGGGTAAGGGGTAAGGTTGTAGGGGTAGAGGTAAGGGGTAAGGGGTAAGGGCTAAGGGGTAGGGGTATAGGGTAGGGGTAGGGGTAAGGGATAAGGGTAGAGGTAAGGGGTAAGGGCTAGGGGTAAGGGGTAAGGGATAAGTGGTAGGGGTATAGGGTAGGGGTAAGAGGTAGGGGGTAGGGGGTAAGGGATAAGGGGTAAGGGGTAAGGTTGTAGGGGTAGAGGTAAGGGGTAAGGGGTAAGGGCTAAGGGGTAGGGGTATAGGGTAGGGGTAGGGGTAAGGGATAAGGGATAAGGGGTAAGGGGTAAGGGCTAGGGGTAAGGGTTAGGGGTTGGGGGGTAAGAGCTAGGGGTAAGGGGTAAGGGGTGTAGAGTAAGATGGAGAAATGGGATTCATCCTAATACAACCACTTACTCATCTAATCACATGAACTGATACTTCTGTCTGTGTTTGTGTTTCACAGCTTTAACCTTTGTGTTGTCCTTTTTTTAAGATTATTTTTTGGGGCTTTTCCCTTTATCAAAGCGACAGTGGATAGAGAGGAAAGGGGGAGAGAGATGGGGGACACGCAGCAAAGGGCCGCAGGTCGGATTCAAACCTGGGCCGCTGCAGGACTCTTACTGGGGGGGCCAGAGGCCGCCCCGTCCTCGGGTCAAATTGACCCGTTTCAAAGTGTTTTATATCAGAAATATGGATTTCTTTCAACCAAATTGCCCAAAAATAACATGGATGATTCCTTTCATTGAAGTTTTTTTGGGGTTTTATTGAATCTTAGAGCATTTTAATTTTTTTTTTTTAATGGTTTCCAAACAGTATCCGGACTAATCTTTGACATCTACCCATCTGAGATCCATTCAACATCCTCTGATCTTAACTATTAGTCACAATAATTCATAATTTCTGCCTTTTTAACTAAAAACTGATGTATAATTTGATATAAAAGAGGTTTGTTGACCATGAATTCCAAGAATAAGTGTAATACCTGTTATTAAACCAGTTCAGGTTTTAAAAAAGTGACAAATAAATCAGAAAAAACGACAAAAACATCGGAAAAGCACAAAAAAAATGTTAATTTTCAATTTTTACCTGGAAGGGCAAGTTCATGGTTAACGGGAAGACAACAAATTAGAGCTTAATTCCAGACTGACATTGTCACTATTCCCGATGTTATCCCATACTGGGATGGTACTGTAGAGAATATTCCCTGCAAAAAACTGTGCTCCTTCCCTTTCAAATACCTTGTTACTAATGAAATGATTAATAAAGTTTTGTTTAAATTAATAGGTTTTACCTGCAAAAGCCTTCCTTAAGAGATACACGCAGGATATTGAGTCTAACGATGAAACCGTCTCACATCTTTTCTGGAATCGTCCCCATACAGTAAAATCCTGGTCAGAGTTTCTAAAATTCATTCATTTAGTATTAATCCCAGATTGTTCATTCTGCTTTAAGGATTCTTTCCTTTTTATGTTTGAAATACTTCATTATAAATCTGTTATTTCTGTAAGCTAAGTGTATATAATAATATATATAATATGTATGCTATTTCTGTTATTTCTATGTACTAAATACCATATCCATAGGAACAAATTCTGTGGTTCTAGACCTTTTTTTCCTGGTTTTATGACTGAAATGACATAGAAATGACATTGATTCAATTAAATACTCAAAAATTACCAAGGCAGTAAAACCTCTGGGTCTAAATGAGTCCTGTGTGACTTTGAAGGCCAAGAGAACTTTATCAGGATGCATAGTATCCTGATCCATGAAATAACTGGTCTTTAATGATAAAAACCTGCCTCTATGGGAATTTAACATAGGGGTGTATACTTATGCCCCTGTATTTTAACATAGGGGTGTATACTTATGCCCCTGTATTTTAACATAGGGGGTGTATACTTATGCCCTGTATTTTAACATAGGGGTGTATACTTATGCCCCTGTATTTTAACATAGGGGGTGTATACTTATGCCCCTATATTTTAACATAGGGGTGTATACTTATGCCCCTGTATTTTAACATAGGGGGTATACTTATGCCCCTGTATTTTAACATAGGGGGTGTATACTTATGCCCCTGTATTTTAACATAGGGGGTGTATACTTATGCCCCTGTATTTTAACATAGGGGGTGTATACTTATGCCCCTATATTTTAACATAGGGGTGTATACTTATGCCCCTGTATTTTAACATAGGGGGTATATACTTATGCCCCTGTATTTTAACATAGGGGTGTATACTTATGCCCCTGTATTTTAACATAGGGGGGTGTATACTTATGCCCCTGTATTTTAACATAGGGGGTATATACTTATGCCCCTGTATTTTAACATAGGGGGTGTATACTTATGCCCCTGTATTTTAACATAGGGGGTGTATACTTATGCCCCTATATTTTAACATAGGGGTGTATACTTATGCCCCTATATTTTAACATAGGGGTGTATACTTATGCCCCTGTATTTTAACATAGGGGTATATACTTATGCCCCTGTATTTTAACATAGGGGGTGTATACTTATGCCCCTGTATTTTAACATAGGGGGTATATACTTATGCCCCTGTATTTTAACATAGGGGTGTATACTTATGCCCCTGTATTTTAACATAGGGGGTGTATACTTATGCCCCTGTATTTTAACATAGGGGTATATACTTATGCCCCTGTATTTTAACATAGGGGTGTATACTTATGCCCCTGTATTTTAACATAGGGGTGTATACTTATGCCCCTGTATTTTAACATAGGGGTGTATACTTATGCCCCTATATTTTAACATAGGGGTGTATACTTATGCCCCTATATTTTAACATAGGGGTGTATACTTATGCCCCTGTATTTTAACATAGGGGGTGTATACTTATGCCCCTGTATTTTAACATAGGGGTGTATACTTATGCCCCTGTATTTTAACATAGGGGTGTATACTTATGCCCTGTATTTTAACATAGGGGTGTATACTTATGCCCCTGTATTTTAACATAGGGGGTGTATACTTATGCCCCTGTATTTTAACATAGGGGTGTATACTTATGCCCCTGTATTTTAACATAGGGGGTGTATACTAATGCCCCTGTATTTTAACATAGGGGTGTATACTTATGCCCTGTATTTTAACATAGGGGGTATATACTTATGCCCCTGTATTTTAACATAGGGGTGTATACTTATGCCCCTGTATTTTAACATAGGGGGTGTATACTTATGCCCCTGTATTTTAACATAGGGGTGTATACTTATGCCCCTATATTTTAACATAGGGGGTGTATACTTATGCCCCTGTATTTTAACATAGGGGGTATATACTTATGCCCCTGTATTTTAACATAGGGGTGTATACTTATGCCCCTGTATTTTAACATAGGGGGTGTATACTTATGCCCCTGTATTTTAACATAGGGGGTATATACTTATGCCCCTGTATTTTAACAGAGGGGTGTATACTTATGCCCCTGTATTTTAACATAGGGGTGTATACTTATGCCCTGTATTTTAACATAGGGGGTGTATACTTATGCCCCTGTATTTTAACATAGGGGGTATATACTTATGCCCCTGTATTTTAACATAGGGGTGTATACTTATGCCCCTGTATTTTAACATAGGGGTGTATACTTATGCCCCTGTATTTTAACATAGGGGGTGTATACTTATGCCCCTGTATTTTAACATAGGGGGTGTATACTTATGCCCCTGTATTTTAACATAGGGGTGTGTACTTATGCCCCTGTATTTTAACATAGGGGTGTATACTTATGCCCCTGTATTTTAACAGAGGGTGTATACTTATGCCCCTGTATTTTAACATAGGGGTATATACTTATGCCCCTGTATTTTAACATAGGGGGTGTATACTTATGCCCCTGTATTTTAACATAGGGGTGTATACTTATGCCCCTGTATTTTAACATAGGGGTGTATACTTATGCCCCTGTATTTTAACATAGGGGTGTATACTTATGCCCCTGTATTTTAACAGAGGGGTGTATACTTATGCCCCTGTATTTTAACATAGGGGGTGTATACTTATGCCCCTGTATTTTAACATAGGTGTGTACTTATGCCCCTGTATTTTAACATAGGGGTGTATACTTATGCCCCCTGTATTTTAACAGAGGGGGTGTATACTTATGCCCCTGTATTTTAACATAGGGGTGTATACTTATGCCCCTGTATTTTAACATAGGGGGTGTATACTTATGCCCCTGTATTTTAACATAGGGGTGTATACTTATGCCCTGTATTTTAACATAGGGGGTGTATACTTATGCCCCTGTATTTTAACATAGGGGGGTGCATACTTATGCCCCTGTATTTTAACATAGGGGGTGTATACTTATGCCCCTGTATTTTAACATAGGGGGTGTATACTTATGCCCCTGTATTTTAACATAGGGGGTGTATACATATGCCCCTGTATTTTAACATAGGGGGTGTATACTTATGCCCCTGTATTTTAACATAGGGGGTGTATACTTATGCCCCTGTATTTTAACATAGGGGTGTATACTTATGCCCCTGTATTTTAACATAGGGGGTGTATACTTATGCCCCCTGTATTTTAACATAGGGGGTGTATACTTATGCCCCTGTATTTTAACATAGGGGGTGTATACTTATGCCCCCTGTATTTTAACATAGGGGGTGTATACTTATGCCCCTGTATTTTAACATAGGGGGTGTATACTTATGCCCCTGTATTTTAACATAGGGGGTGTATACTTATGCCCCCTGTATTTTAAGGAAGAACATTAATTTATTTATGAAACATTATTCATTCACAAAGAACATTGGTGTCCTTAAAGGTTGATTTTCCTATTTTTTTTTAATCAAGGCATTAAGACCAATTTCCAAAATATGTTTTTTTATTCCTCTTTTTAATCAACTTTAGCCTGGTGGGGGGTAAACTTATGCAAGGCACTGTATGTGTAGCATACAGCGTGAGACTAACCCAAAACTGACATTTGATTTTGGTAACAAAATGCTTCCTACACATGTAACGTTAGGCAAAACATTAGCTTAGCATCAGGGTCCCACAGTCTTCCTGCTGGTTCCACACGTCATGTTGTACATCTTGCATCAAAAGATTCAGAGCGAATACAGAGTGTGCTCAGGAACGGTGAAGTCCTGCAGGTTTTAGAGATCCACGTCTTTGGAAGGAAAGACAGTGAAGTCCTGGAGGTTTTAGAGATCCACGTCTTTGGAAGGAAAGACAGTGAAGTCCTTTACTTCAGGCTAGTTTGGTGATGGTGAGACTACCTTTGATCCACAACGTGTCGATGTCCCCGAGGCACAGCAGTCTGTGGTGGAAGTCAAACAGCTTCTGTCCGTCCACAAACACACGAAACCGACTTTGTTCACAGTGAATCTCAATCTGGGAGGACAGACAAGACACAAGTCGATGTTTGGGCAGTTAGTTTTTATTTTTATTTTTTGTTTTTTCAAGTGAAACCAGATAAAATATATTCTGGTACCTTGAACGGCTGGTTTCTGATGAAGGGGAAGAAAGGCACGGCTCTGTCGGTGTCCCCCCAGGATCCAGACACACAGGCTCTGCGCAGGACTTGTCTTTCCTTGAAACGAACACAGAGCTCCAGAGCCACATCCGGCGGCGGCTCCCTGGATGTTCCGCGGCCACGCGTCAGAGCGAGGTAGAACCTAACGGAGAGACCGATACCAGCCATAAAGCAGCGCTGTGGAGGAGGTCTGGCAATGTGAGACTATAGCCTGATGGTGGCATGGGAGGCAGGGCCAGAATTCCATCAAAATCATGTCTCTGTGGACCATGAATACTAGGGGTGTGCAAAAAAATCAATACTATTCAAATGCTGAAATCACTATTCAAATGTGACATTTTTTTATAAATATGTTGGCTAACGTTAGCTAATCTTTGTCTTCTCGCCTTGGCCTCCCCGCATGTGTCACTCATTTCACATCTTATGAACAATAACTTTGTGGGAGTGAGAAACACAAGGCATTGTAAGGTCTAAGATAACGTTATGTACCGAGTAACGTTAGTACAACATCACGGAGCTAAAGTTACGTACCACGGAGTTAAGGTTACGTACCGAGTAGCATTAGTACAATATCACAGCGCTAACGCTACGTACCGAGTAACGTCAGTACAACATCACAGAGCTAAGGTTACGTACCGAGTAGTGTTAGTACAACATCACAGAGCTAACGCTACATACCAAGTAACATTAGTACAACATCACGGATCTAACGCTACGTACCGAGTAGCGTTGGTACAACATCACGGAGCTAAGGTTACGTACCACGGAGCTAAGGTTACGTACCAAGTAGCGTTAGTACAACATCACGGAGCTAAGGTTACGTACCACGGAGCTAAGGTTACATACCAAGTAGCGTTAGTACAACATCACAGAGCTAACGCTACGTACCAAGTAACATTAGTACAACATCACAGAGCTAAGGTTACGTACCACGGAGCTAAGGTTACGTGCCGAGTAGCGTTTGTACAACATCACGGAGGTAACGCTACATCTCGAGTAACGTTAGTACAACATCACGGAGCTAGCGCTATGTACCGAGTAACATAACATAACATGGTTGACAATACGTTTTTATTTTATTTTTTAAATATTCATTTTATGACAAATAAATGATTTGGATGAATGAATATTGAATTTTAAAAAATCGGCCATTATAAATGCCGATACCTCGGGAAATGTCTAATATCGGCCAATAATATCGTCCTGCCGATATATCGGTCGGGCTCTAGTTTAGGACATGTCGTTTCGGCTGTGCTTTCTAACGTGAAGTCATTGTGCTAACCGAGCCCCGTTAGCCTCTACAGCAGAACCCCTTCACTACACGTGTTGATAATGTTTCATTACGGAGTTCTCTGTTAATGTGTGTGTGTGTGTGTGTGTGTGTGTGTGTGTGTGTGTGTGTGTGTGTGTGTGTGTGTGTGTGTGTGTGTGATGAACATAACGTGCTAAATGCTCTTTGTTATTATTGGAATTGTTGGGTCTCTGTACATTTTTACCTGTCAGGGTGGGAGTCCACAACACCGACCACTACAACCTTCTTCCCCGGACGCATCCCGTCTGTGATGTGTCCTCTGAAAGGAACCGCCTGCACGCGCACACACACACACACACACACACACACACACACACACACACACTTTTAAAGTTTTTTTATATAAGAAATATGGGATGCAGAAACAAGTGCTGAAAATGGCGAGAAAAAAGATGAAACTTTGGGAAAAGCATTGTTGTTGTTTTCATATTTATACTTTGTATATATATATATATATATATATATATATATATATATATATGGAATCAAACCCGCGGCCGCTGCATCCAGGACCGAGCCTCTGTATATGGGCGCACGCTCTACCGGGTGAGGTACCCAGGTGCCCAAAATCCTAATATTTTTAAGAAAACAAGTTACCAGATTTCCGTCAGCATCGTTGTCGGGAGGACGAACGCTCGGAGGAACAACCCACCTCTGAAAGACAAAAAAGACTCAATTTTAACGACTAACACTCGATCTGTGGAGACATTTAAAGGAAAATGTCGTTAAAATCATCAGGATTCAATTCAGTTTCATTCTCAAATCACTCAACGGTCCGCATCTGAATTTTTTATGTTTAGGGTCCACAAAAAATAACATTTAATCAACTCACTTCCCCAATGTGGACATAATAATAATAATAATAATAATAATAATAATAATAATAATAAAATACCTTTAATCACACAAGGATAAATTACAATTTACACTCTGTTGTTGTTACACTCATTACACACAGGCCTGAACTACACACACATGCTCAGTACCTATACATGCACTAATGGAGAGATGTCAGAGTGGGGGGGGGGGGCTGCCAATGGAAAGGCGCCCCGAGCAGTTGGGGGTTCGGTGCCTTGCTCAAGGGCACCTTGGCAGTGCCCAGGAGGAGAACTGGCACCTCTCCAGCTACCAGTCCACCACCATACTTTGGAAAAAGTGAAAGAGCAAAAAATAAATAAATTAAATTAAATTAAATAAATTAAAAAAATTAAAATTAAAAATTAAATTAAATTAAATTAAATTAAATTAAATTAAATTAAATTAAATTAAATTAAATTAAATTAAATTAAATTAAATTAAATATTTTAAAAAAATCTAAAGTTTAGATTTTAGACTTTTGTGTGAGTACATGAAAGCCGTGTATTGTAGCCGGGACCGTCTGGAGACAGTGACATCCAGGGAATTTACCACAGTACAGCATAGCCGCCGATACAAAATATTAAATAATATTTAAATAATTCAATAAAATATAAATAAATATATAAAATACTGAGCACCCACGTGTGCCAGACCGCCAGTAGGCTACATTCATTTAAAATGAAACATTGCGATTGGTGCTCAGTGGAGCGTCTGTCATCGTGTGATTGGTTGTGTCGCTGTCAGCCCCCCATCTGTATATGTGAGAAGTGGCTCTGTCCTGAGAAGAAGAGCCTACTTTACCGCTTTTATTATCGTGTTAATAGGTATCGATGTTTGGAGATGTTCCTAAATGCCTAAAACGCTGGTATCGGTATCGGGAAGTACACATATGTAGCCTAATAAATATATATAATAAATATATATAAATATATACATATTTATGTGCTGTAATTTTGTACATGTACAGTGACAATAAAGACTAATGTCTGCAGCTCATTCTGTTAAAAACAATCCTTAAAAAATCGTATTGTGAACTTAAAAGTCGTGAATCGTATCGAATCGCGGTGCGTCGGGAAATAAAGATGTCCAAAACGCCGCCACATAGATGAACACAGCTTTTATTTTGTTAAATCCGACAGGAAGTTGCACTGTGTGTCCTTCTAGGCAGCTTGACACCCGACGAGGCGACGGTGAGTTCTGTCAGAAACTTCAGAAAGTTAGATGTCAGTCACATGAGGAACCAAATACTGGCGGATTGATCTGAGCGATCAGGTTCCTCTCGGCTGGGGGGGTCGATATCATCTCTCACCTGCTTCCTCAGGTGTGTGTGTGTGTGTGTGTGTTTGTGTACTCACCTTTCTGCCCTGCGCTGTCACTGTCACCCTGCTGTGAGTTTCAGCCATGTTGTTGACCTAAAAGGAAACAAAAAAAACCTGAAAATGAGCTGCAGGTCCAGTTTGTCCGCCTCCTGTTGGGTGAGTCGACGCTGACGTCAAAGCTTCAACCTGCCTCTTTACACACACACACACACACACACACACACACACACACACACACACACACACACACACAGCTCTGTTAATCAGCTGCCCCTGCATGCCTTTCTCTCTCAGGTCAATAACAAGAGAGCTCATTGTGAGGCTGTAGCTGGGGGGGGGGGGGGCAAAGCCCCAAATATGAAATCCTCTGCAGGTTTTTTTTTTTTATTGTTCCAACACCTGTTATTTATTCAACTTTCTCAGACTCATTTATTTAAAAAAAAAAAAATGACAAAAAGAAATCTTGATTGTTTGTGTGAAAAGTGAAAAGAGAGAGAATCCACATTTGTACCTGTTGGTCTGATGGCAGACAGCTGTTGACTGCTACAGCTCACATTTAAACTGTCAACTCGGTTTCATTACCCCAAAAACATTTGTTTTAAAATTAAAAAACAACAAGTTCTCAGTAATTTCCCTAAAACTGCTCACGTGTAGCTTTTATCAAACAGAAAGGAGGAAAACGTTCAGTTGTTGGGGACTGTTTTCAGCAGCGGATTAATCCTCATTTGGCGCTCTAGTGAGTGTTTGTGGCAGCGGAACGGTGCGCGCGTGCGCGAGCGTGTGTGTGTGCGTGCGTCAGCGTGTGCGTGTGTGTGTGTGTGTGTGTGGCTACAAGTCAATGTATTCTAATCTATTTTATCAATGTTGTGTGTGTGTGTGTTTGTGCATATGTGAGTGTGTTAGTGTGCGTGCTTGTGTAAGTTTGTGTGAGTGTAAGTGTGTGCTGTGTGTGTGCGTGCGAGTATGTGCGCGTGTGTGTGTGTGTGTGTGTGTTTTCAATAGGCTAGAAGTCAAGTCTTATCTATTTTATCATTTTTGTGTTAATGTTGTGTGAATGTGTGTGTTTTCAATAGGCTAAAAGCCAATGTATATCTTATTTTATCAATGTTTTGTAAATGGTGTGTGTGTGTGTGTGTGTGTGTGTGTAATTCATTACATTAAAAGGGTGACAAGAACCAGAAATCAAGAACAAAATCAAGTAACGTCCCAAAAACTCACCTCTATTTTTACTTCTACTGTTTTGTTTTTAAACCCTGAGACAAAACTGTCTAAAAAGATACAAAAATTGTCCAAAAAAAACATCAAGAAAAGACAAAATGTTGAAAAAAATGGTCCAAAAACCTTAAAAAAAGGAGATAAAAACTTTCAAAAAAATATCCAAAAAAACTTGAGAAAGGAGACACAAATGTCAAAACAATCCTTGAAGAAAGAGACAAAAACATTGAAAAGAAAAGGTCTGAAAAACATTAAAAAAGGAGACAAAAACGTTGAAAATGTCCCAAAAACAATCATCAAAAAGGAGACGAAGACATTTAAAAAATGTCCAAAAAAACCTTGAAGAGAGGAGACAAAAATCTTGAAAAGAATGTCCAAAAGAAAATCTCCTAAAAACGTCAAAAAAGTAGATAAAAATTTCAAAAAAATGTCCAAAAACTTTGAAAAAGGAGACAAAAATGTTGATAATAATGTCGAAAAAAAACATCAAAAAGGAGACAAAAACATTTTAAAAAATGTCCAAAAAAATCTCCTAAAAAAGGAGATAAAACTTTCAAAAAAAAGTCCCAAAAACTTTGAAAAAGGAGACACAAATGTTGATAAGAATGTCCAAAAAAAACATCAAAAATGAGACAAAAACATTGAAATAAATCTCCAAATGTTGAAAAATAAAGAAAAAGAAACCCTTTCGTAAAAAGCCCAGTTTTGATTATTAGGAGTTCAACCCCCCGCCTATGAGTGTGTCCGTTATGCACCAAAAACAATCTCACAAATCAGTGAAAATTGGACAGAATCCAGTAAAGTCTGCAGTCCGGAGCGTCTCTCTCTGTTTTTAGTCCTGAACCCTGAAAAGCTGGAAGTCCTTCTGGTTTCCTGGGAGGAGAGTAAAGAATGGGAGGAAGCAGCGAGAGGTCACAGGAAACGGGCCGAGCCGGAGGAAACGACACGAAGAAAACACGAATTTAAAACAAGGAGGTAGAAACTTTTAAAAATGTCCAAAAAAAATTGAAAAAGGAGACAAAAACCTTGAAAAAAATGTGCAGAAACCTTGAAAAAGGAGACAAAAACCTTGAAAAAGGAGACAAAAACCTTGAAAAAAATTTCCAACAAACATCTAAATATAGCTGATATAATAAATATATAATATATAATAAATACATAATATATCTAATATAACTGATATAATAAATATATAAAATATAATAAATACATAATATATCTAATATAGCTGATATAATAAATATATAAAATATAATAAATACATAATATATCTAATATAGCTGATATAATAAATATATAAAATATAATAAATACATAATATATCTAATATAGCTGATATAATAAATATATAATAATATAGCTGATAATAAATGTCTGCTGTAACTTGGTGTCTGATGTTTTCACTCATCTTCCACGAGGCTGTTAATGGATCTCATGTCATGTCCCGACTTATTTTCAGACGAATTCCTTATGTGTGAAAATCTGACAATAATTGAATTAAAATTCATTTCAGTAATTTATGTTTCAGCACAGAGCTGACGTTCAAAAAAGAAATAGAAAACAAGCAACAGTGACAATTTTGTGCACTTTTTTTATGAAAAGCAAAAAGAAAATTACATTTCAGTTTATAACAATCTTATTAAAGTCATCATGGTACAAAAACTACATAAATAAGAAAAAACGAAGTAAAAAACCCCGCCAGCGGTATGACGTTAAAACATCCCTTTCACGCTTTTTTCAACACTTTTTACAACGTTTTCAACACTTATCAACTTCAATTTTACAGTTATTTTAGGAATTTATGGTCAATAAAGCTCATTTATAGGAAATTATACCTAATGTTTGAGTTAGAAAAGCAGAAATTAGGAATTATTGAGACTAAAATTAAAGGAATGGATGTTGATGATAATCACAGACTGGAATATGTCAACTTTTACTCTCAATACTATTTCAAAAACACTTCAATTTGGTTTCAAATGCTATAAAATTGAATAAGACGCCCCAAAATTAATGAAAGTAGAGATTTGTACTTGGCAAAGAGCGTTGTGTGGAATCAATCATGTTATTTTGGGGAATTAAAAAGAACATTGATATAGGACAACATGAGGACAACATGGGGACAACATGAGGACACCATGAGGACAACATGAGGACAACATGGGGACAACATGAGGACAACATGGGGACAACATGGGGACAACATGAGGACAACATGAGGACAACATGGGGACAACATGAGGACAACATGAGGGCAACATGAGGGCAACATGAGGACAACATGGGGACAACATGAGGACAACATGAGGACGACATGAGGACGACATGAAGACAACAGGAGGACAACAGGAGGGCGACATGAGGACAACATGGGGACAACATGAGGACGACATGAGGACAACATGAGGACAACATGAGGACGACATGAGGACAACATGAAGACAACAGGAGGACAACAGGAGGGCGACATGAGGACAACATGGGGACAACATGAGGACGACATGAGGACGACATGAGGACAACATGAGGACGACATGAGGACAACAGGAGGGCGACATGAGGACAACATGAGGACGACATGAGGACGACATGAGGACAACATGGGGACAACATGAGGACGACATGAGGACGACATGAGGACAACATGAGGACGACATGAGGACAACATGAAGACAACATGAGGACGACATGAGGACAACATGAGGACGACATGAGGACGACATGAGGACAACATGAGGACGACATGAGGACAACATGAAGACAACAGGAGGACAACATGAGGACAACAGGAGGGCGACAGGAGGGCGACATGAGGACAACATGGGGACAACATGAGGACGACATGAAGACAACAGGAGGACAACATGAGGACGACGTGAGGGCAACATGAGGACAACATGGGGGCAACATGGGGGCAACATGAGGACAACATGGGGGCAACATGGGGACAACATGAGGGCAACATGGGGGCAACATGGGGGCAACATGAGGACAACATTCAATTCAATTCAATTCAATTTTATTTATAGTATCAATTTATAACAAGAGTTATCTCAAGACACTTTACAGATAGACTAGGTCTAGACCAGATAGAGTAGGTCTAGACCAGATAGAGTAGGTCTAGACCAGATAGAGTAGGTCTAGACCAGATAGAGTAGGTCTAGACTACACTCCAGAATTTACAAGGACCCAACAGTTCTAGTAGTTCCCTCCAGAGCAAGCAACAGTGCGACAGTGGCGAGGAAAAACTTCCTTTTAGGAAGAAACCTCGGACAGACCCAGGCTCTTGGTGGGCGGTGTCTGACGACCGGTTGGGGTTAGAATGAAGAGTGGCAATAACAGCCACAGAAAAGATAACAGTTTGTAGTAGTTCATGGCATAGCAGGGAATTGTGCGGCATTACAAGGCACAGCAGGACATAGCAGGATGAACACAGCATCACAGGACGTGTAGCGGGACCATGGCTACAGCTGCTACCATGATGATGGAGCCTCCCTGATCCGAGGACAACATGAGGGCAACATGGGGGCAACATGAGGGCAACATGGGGGCAACATGAGGACAACATGAGGGCAACATGGGGGCAACATGAGGGCAACATGGGGGCAACATGAGGACAACATGAGGACAACATGAGGGCAACATGGGGGCAACATGAGGACAACATGGGGACAACATGGGGGCAACATGAGGACAACATGAGGACAACATGAGGGCAACATGAGGACAACATGGGGGCAACATGGGGGCAACATGAGGACAACATGAGGGCAACATGGGGACAACATGGGGGCAACATGAGGACAACATGGGGGCAACATGGGGGCAACATGAGGGCAACATGAGGACAACATGGGGAAAACATGGGGGCAACATGAGGACAACATGGGGACAACATGAGGACAACATGAGGGCAACATGGGGACAACATGGGGGCAACATGGGGGCTAGATGAATTTCTTTTTCTTATTTTTTGGGGCTTTTTCTCTTTATTTTAGTGACAGTGGATAGACGTGAAAGGGGGAGAAAGATGGGGGGTGACATGCAGAAAAGGGCCAGGTCGGATTTGGACCCGGGTCCCTGCAGGACTCTTACTGGCTGAGCTATATGCTCACAGCGTGTATGGAAGTCACTTCTTTTTCTAGTTTTTATCCCTTTCTGATTGTTCTGTATGAACATTAATTGTAGAAAGATATTAAGAATTAAACATATCCTATAGAGCAGGGGTTTTCAAAGTGTGAGGCGCGCCTCCCCGGGGGGGCGCTAGAGCACTTTAGGGGAGGCGCGGTGCGAGGGAAAAAATAAACCGGAGAAGAAGCTATCTGCTTGCGGTAAAGAATGGACAAATTTTTAGTTAAAAAGGCAGGGAGACAAGCTCTGGCGTAAATAGAAAAAGAGGAAGTATGACCACGACTACTTAAAGTTTGGATTTTCCTGGACTGCTCTCGATGATGCTCCAAGGCCGCAATGTGTAATCTGTAAGGAGGTTCTGGCTAATGATAGCATGAGACCCTGTAAGCTCCGGCGCCACATTGAAACAAAGCACCCAAGTTTAGTTACCAAGCCGGGAGTTTTTGAGAGGAAGCTGAAGGAGCTGTGCACACAGAAAAAACAATAGAGACGTTCAGTACTGTTAACGCTAAGGCAACCGAAGCATCTTATCGGGTGGCCTTACGCATTGCAAAGACGGGAAACCCCACAACATCGGTGAAACTTTACTTCTTCCTGCTGCTAAGGACATGTGTTCAGTAATGATGGGAGAAGCTGCTGCTGCCAAACTGAATGTCATCCAGTTGTCTGACAACACCATCCAACGCCGAATCTCAGATATGGCGCAGATGTGCGGCAACAGGTAGTGGACAGTGTTCGTGAAAGCCCCTCTTTCTCCCTTCAGCTGGACGAGTCGACTGATGTTGCCAATTGTGCTCAATTAATGGTGTACGTGCGTTTTGTTAAAGAGCTAAATGTGCATGAGGAGTTTTTCTTTGTCACCCTCTGCCCTCGCGCACTACAGCAGACGAAATCTTCAAGGTTTTGAATGATTTCATGCGGAAAATAATGTGGACTGGGGCCGCTGCTGTGGAATATGCACTGATGGGGCAAGGGCAATGACAGGCCGGCACAGTGGTCTGGTAAAAAGGTGCAAGAGGTCGCCCCAGCTGCTATTTGACGCACTGCATAATCCACCGCCAGGCCTTGGCAACTAAGAGGATGCCCCAAGAGCTGCACACTGTGCTGGACGAGGCAGTAAAAATTGTTAACCTTATAAAGTCGCGCGCCATGAATGCCCGTGTTTTCTCCATCCTCTGCAAGGAGATGGGTGCGCACTTTAAACAGCTGCTTCTGCACTCGGAGGTCCGGTGGCTTTCCCGAGGAAAGGTACTCACGCGCCTTTGTGATCTCCGTGAGGAAGTCCTTCTTTCCTCGCTGAAATCAACTCTCCACTGGTAAAACACATGGAGGACATGAAGTGGGTTGCAAAGCTTGCCTATCTTTCGGATGTCTTCAAAGGATAAACACACTGAACATCTGTCTGCAGGGCAAAGAGTGCAACGTCTTTTACGCACACGATCAACTCTGTGGATTTAGGAAAAAGTTGGAACTGTGGGGTGCGCGTGTGGAGCGGGATCAGTGGAAATGTTTCCACGTTAGAGGATGTTTTGGCCAGAGCGGAGCTGAAGGTGGAGTTTTTACAGCAGGTGGTCTGCGCGCATTTGGAGGGAATGCGCGAGCAGTTTGGAGAGTATTTTGGAGAGGAGACAATGGCAAACCAGTGGGTGAGAAACCCATTTTCCTTCCCGTGACACTCAAAGATGGACTTTCAGCAGGAGAGGAAGAGGCTCTGGCTGAGCTGAGCTGTGACATGGACTTGAAACAGAGGATGAGTGACGTGTCACTTGCGCACTTTGGCTGTCAGTAGGGACTGAATTTCCACAGCTCTCCACGAAGGCAGTGAACGTGCTCATCCCCTTCACTTCAACCTATCTTTGCGAATGTGGGTTTTCCGCACTCGCAAAGATAAAAGCAAATACGGTCAAGGCTGCTGGTTGAAGATGATCTGCGGTTATACCTCTCATCAGTGCAACCCCGCATTACCCAGATTTCCGCATCAAAAGCACAAGCACATTGTTCCCACTAAAACTAAGAGCTCCACGATTTTGCAACTGTTTAGGTTTTTGATTTATTTGTTTAATTTCAAGGAAATGTGCAACATTTACAGATATGTTCCAAATATCTGATCAAAATGTTTTTGTTAAGATATGAAAACACTGTTGGTATGTAACGTTTGTTTGAGAAAACGGTTGAAAAATGAGTTTTGGGTTGCTCTTATTAGAAAAATGAAAAAAGTGCGTATTTGCCATACAAAGGCCCTGATAAAATAATTAAAATGGGAGGAAATGTTTTAAAATGTTCATGTGTTGAATTTAATTCAGATAAAATGTCATTTTAAAAGATGAGATGGTTCTAAAATAAAAGCAATTAGAAGGTGTTTCGGAGTGGCATTTGTTTGTGTGTGGGTTGATTATTGGGGAGGGGGGGCACAGCAGGCATTGTGCTCCTTGGAGGGGGGCTCACCCTTTCATACTTTGAAAACCCCTGCTATAGAGATTTGTGCATATGGCTGTAAAACATGTTCTCACGCTGTGAATAATGGTTTGAAATGAAACCTAGAGTCCTTAGGGTCCATCTCCCGGGGAACATTAACTCCCTCTGCTCACTTTTAAGGCAAAGTAAGCTAAATAATAATAATTTTATTTATATTGTGCTTTACATGGTAGGCTACTCAAAGGCATTTACAGTAAAACCAGCACATTTATCATATAAAAACAGATACAGCAATAAAACCAACACATGAAACTAGCTTATTTAAAGCAACTAAAACACAGTGTGGTCTATAACTTTGTAAAAATGTGGAGTGACTAGTCGGCTGAGGAGATATTTTTACATCCTTACACATTCAGTCGGTCTGCTGTAGTCTGTTGGGCTTTTTCTCTCCGTTTGGTAACAGCCGTATTTCCCTTTTTGCAAATTATATGCTTCACCTCCTCGTTACTTTCCATATTATATGCTTCACCTCCTCATTACTTTCCATATTATATGCTTCACCTCCTCGTTACTTTCCATATTATATGCTTCACCTCCTCATTATTTTCCATATTATATGCTTCACCTTCTCATTACTTTCCATATTATATGCTTCACCTTCTCTTTACTTTCCACTAGAAGCTGCTGCTCATTGGGTGAAACATGTGGCTCATGTGTCGTCTCCATTTCTGCATCAGTGACTCTGATACATACCGTGGTCTATTTAAGAAAGCTGTGAACGGGCACTTATCCCAGCTATCAATATCTACCTACCTACCTACCTACCTACCTCGCACACACCTACCTACACACTTACCTACACACCT
>JABXJD010000177.1:1035000-1047500 GCA_013375575.1 Percina caprodes | reverse complement strand
TACTTTAGTTACTCCGCTACATTCATCTGACAGCTTTAGTTACTAGTTACTTTAGTTACTAGTTACTTCAGTTACTCCACTACATTCATCTGTTCCAGCTTTAGTTACTAGTTACTTTAGTTACTACTTTAGCTACTTTAGTTACTAGTTACTTTAGTTACTCCACTACATTCACCTGACAGCTTTAGTTACTAGTTACTTTAGTTACTAGTTACTTCAGTTACTCCACTACATTCATCTGACAGCTTTAGTTACTAGTTACTTTAGTTACTCCACTACATTCATCTGACAGCTTTAGTTACTAGTTACTTTAGTTACTCCACTACATTCATCTGACAGCTTTAGTTACTAGTTACTTTAGTTACTAGTTACTTTAGTTACTCCACTACATTAATCTGTTCCAGCTTTAGTTACTAGTTACTTTAGTTACTACTTTAGCTACTTTAGTTACTAGTTACTTTAGTTACTCCACTACATTCATCTGACAGCTTTAGTTACTAGTTACTTTAGTTACTAGTTACTTTAGTTACTCCACTACATTCACCTAACAGCTTTAGTTACTAGTTACTTTAGTTACTAGTTACTTTAGTTTCTCCACTACATTAATCTGACAGATTTAGTTACTAGTTACTGTAGTTACTAGTTACTTTAGTTTCTCCACTACATTCATCTGACAGCTTTAGTTACAAGTTACTTTAGTTACTAGTTACTTTAGTTACTCCACTACATTCATCTGACAGCTTTAGTTACTAGTTACCTTAGTTACTAGTTACTTTAGTTACTCCACTACATTCTTCTGAGAGCTTTAGTTACTAGTTACTTTAGTAAATAGTGCCTTAGTTACTAGTTACTTTAGTTACTAGTTACCTTAGTTACTGGTTACTTTAGTTACTACTTTAGCTACTTTAGTTACTAGTTACTTTAGTTACTCCACTACATTCACCTGACAGCTTTAGTTACTAGTTACTTTAGTTACTAGTTACTTTAGTTATTTCACTACATTCATCTGTTCAAGCTTTAGTTACTAGTTACTTTAGTTACTACTTTAGCTACTTTAGTTACTAGTTACTTTAGTTACTCCACTACATTCACCTGACAGCTTTAGTTACTAGTTACTTTAGTTACTCCGCTACATTCATCTGACAGCTTTAGTTACTTTAGTTACTAGTTACTTTAGTTACTCCACTACATTCATCTGAGAGCTTTAGTTACTAGTTACCTTAGTTAATAGTGCCTTAGTTAATAGTTACCTTAGTTAATAGTGCCTTAGTTACTAGTTACCTTAGTTAATAGTGCCTTAGTTACTAGTTACTTTAGTTACTCCAGGATGTTGAATGTTTGAGCAGCAGACTCACCCATTGGACGAGAGACGGGGCGCTGCGGCCGACCAGGTCCATGGCGTTGAAAACAATGAAGCAGCAAACGCAGGTGAACACGTTGTCTGGAAGAGATGGAGAGCAGGGTTAGCCGGTGGACCACCGCAGCACCACACCACCAGGTAGGTCAGCCGCAGGTTAGAGCCCCAACACAGAGACAGTTAAAGAAGTGGACCAACAGGTCCCGTTGTTCTGGACCGAGACCAGTGGAGTCTATTAGAAGCTCTTCCCCGGTGATGCTGAGCGTTACTGCGCAGACTCCAACTGAGCTTGATGACGTAGATGTGACGTAGCAACCTGTCTGAAAGCTGTAAGTCTTCTGGTAGCTGTGCAAGAGAAATCTCAATCATTCCCAATGATCCAAACTGTCAAGAGCTTCTCCTGATAATACGGTGATTTGTCTATGCAACAGTAAGTTGCGTGGTTATGACACAATCGTTAGCCTATTTTTACCAAAACGTCTGCTACGGAGCCATAACGTGAGCTACAAGCTAACGGAGCCTTTTATACGTTGTTGTGTTTCTTTAGAAATCAACAACAGACAAATAGAGTCTTTAAACGCTTCAGATGGAAAGTTATTCGCTGTCAAAGTGGCGTCAGAATGAATGGGAGTCAATGGGATGCTAACGGCAGGTGATGGCTACGTAGCATTAAAATGGCGCCATGGGAGCTACACTTAGAGAGGAGACTCCGATTGGACAGATAGTCTAGCTAGTGGTCTAGTTTACCCTGCAGAGATCTCAGGACCAGGTAACCATAGTCCTCAGGAATCAGCCTCAGGTTAGAGCGCCAACACAGAGACAGAGGACGGGGACGGAGATCCGGCCAATAAAGAGGGACATCCGGCAGAATTAAGTACAACCCAAGATGTCTCACCCCAGGCAGCGTTGTCCGTGTAGACGGTCCGGACTCGCACCGTGATCACAGGAAACACCGACAGGGTGACGGCAAACACACACGTCACACACGCAGCCATCAGCCAGATCTGCAGGACACGCAAAAAGATGTAGTTAGTTAGTTAGTTAGTTAGTTAGTTAGTTAGTTAGTTACTAGGGCTGCACGATTACGGCCAAAACAATAATCACGATTGTTTTGATCAATGTTGAGATCACGATTAATTATCATGATTATTTGTTGATTTTAACTTTAACAAATAAGGAAAGTTTAAGAGGATGAGATAAAAGGCTGAAATAATCAGAACAAGAGTAAAATATCTGATGTAGGAAATGTGAATGTCAAAGATTTAAAGATGTAGTTCACAGACAGATGTAGTTGACAGAGAGATGAAGTTCACTGGGAGATGTAGTTGACAGAGAGATGAAGTTCACTGGGAGATGTAGTTGACAGAGATGTAGTTGACCGAGAGATGTAGTTGACAGAGAGATGTAGTTGACAGAGAGATGTAGTTGACAGAGAGATGTAGTTCACAGAGAGATGTAGTTTACAGAGAGATGTAGTTCACAGAGAGATGTAGTTCACAGAGAGATGTAGTTGACCGAGAGATGTAGTTTACAGAGAGATGTAGGTGACCAAGAGATCTAGTTCACAGAGAGATCTAGTTCACAGAGAGATGTAGTTTACAGAGAGATGTAGTTTACAGAGAGATGTAGTTTACAGAGAGATGTAGTTCACAGAGAGATGTAGTTTACAGAGATGTAGTTTACAGAGAGATGTAGTTCACAGAGAGATGTAGTTCACAGAGAGATGTAGTTGACCGAGAGATGTAGTTTACAGAGAGATGTAGGTGACCAAGAGATCTAGTTCACAGAGTGATGTAGTTTACAGAGAGATGTAGCTGACCGAGAGATGTAGTTTACAGAGAGATGTTGTTGACCAAGAGATCTAGTTGACAGAGAGATGTAGTTTACAGAGAGATGTAGTTCAGTGAGGGATGTAGTTCACAGAGATGTAGTTTACAGAGAGATGTAGTTGACCAAGAGATCTAGTTGACAGAGAGATGTACTTCACAGAGAGATGTAGTTTACAGAGATGTAGTTGACAGAGAGATGTAGTTCAGTGAGATGTAGTTGACCGAGAGATGTAGTTTACAGAGAGATGTAGTTCAGTGAGGGATGTAGTTGACAGAGAGATGTAGTTCACAGAGATGTAGTTCACAGAGATGTAGTTGACAGAGAGATGTAGTTGACATAGAGATGTAGTTCACAGAGATGTAGTTCACAGAGATGTAGTTCACAGAGAGATGTAGTTGACAGAGAGATGTAGTTTACAGAGAGATGTAGTTGACCAAGAGATCAGTTAGTAGGGCTGCACGATTACGGCCAAAACAATAATCACGATTGTTTTGATCAATGTTGAGATCACGATTAATTATCATGATTATTTGTTGATTTTAACTATAACAAATAAGGAAAGTTTAAGAGGATGAGATAAAAGGCTGAAATAATCAGAACAAGAGTAAAATATCTGATGTAGGAAATGTGAATGGCAAAGATTTAAAGATGTAGTTCACAGACAGATGTAGTTGACAAAGAGAGGAAGTTCACTGGGAGATGTAGTTGACAGAGATGTAGTTGACCGAGAGATGTAGTTCACAGAGAGATGTAGTTTACAGAGATGTAGTTGACAGAGAGATGTAGTTCAGTGAGATGTAGTTGACAGAGAGGTGTAGTTCAGTGAGATGTAGTTGATAGAGAGATGTAGTTGATAGAGAGATGTAGTTGATAGAGAGATGTAGTTGACAGAGAGATGAAGTTCACAGAGATGTAGTTGACCGAGAGATGTAGTTCAGTGAGATGTAGTTGATAGAGAGATGTAGTTGACAGAGAGATGTAGTTGACAGAGATGTAGTTGAAAGAGAGATGTAGTTCACAGAGAGATGTAGTTTACAGAGAGATGTAGTTCAGTGAGATGTAGTTGACTGAGAGATGTAGTTGACAGAGAGATGTAGTTCAGAGAGATGTAGTTTACAGAGAGGTGTAGTTCAGTGAGGGATGTAGTTGACAGAGAGATGTAGTTGACCAAGAGATCTAGTTGACAGAGAGATGTAGTTTACAGAGATGTAGTTCAGTGAGGGATGTAGTTGACAGAGAGATGTAGTTGACCAAGAGATCTAGTTCACAGAGAGATGTAGTTTACAGAGATGTAGTTCAGTGAGGGATGTAGTTGACCAAGAGATGTAGTTGACCAAGAGATCTAGTTCACAGAGAGATGTAGTTTACAGAGATGTAGTTTACAGAGATGTAGTTGACAGAGCGATGTAGTTTACAGAGAGATGTAGTTGACCAAGAGATCTAGTTGACAGAGAGATGTAGTTCACAGAGAGATGTAGTTTACAGAGATGTAGTTTACAGAGATGTAGTTGACAGAGCGATGTAGTTTACAGAGAGATGTAGTTGACCAAGAGATCTAGTTGACAGAGAGATGTAGTTCACAGAGAGATGTAGTTTACAGAGATGTAGTTTACAGAGATGTAGTTGACAGAGAGATGTAGTTCAGTGAGATGTAGTTGACTGAGAGATGTAGTTCCCTGGGAGATGTAGTTTATAGAGAGATGTAGTTGACAGAGAGATGTAGTTGACAGAGAGATGTAGTTGACTGAGAGACGTAGTTGACTGAGAGACGTAGTTCACTGGGAGATGTAGTTGACAGTGAGATGTAGTTTATAAAGAGATGTAGTTGACAGAGAGATGTAGTTTATAAAGAGATGTAGTTGACAGAGAGATGTAGTTGACAGTGAGATGTAGTTGACAGAGAGATGTAGTTTATAAAGAGATGTAGTTGACAGAGAGATGTAGTTGACAGAGAGATGTAGTTTATAAAGAGATGTAGTTGACAAAGAGATGTAGTTTATAAAGAGATGTAGTTGACAGTGAGATGTAGTTGACAGTGAGATGTAGTTTATAAAGAGATGTAGTTGACAGAGAGATGTAGTTGACAGAGAGATGTAGTTGACTGAGAGATGTAGTTCACAGAGAGACGTAGTTCACTGGGAGATGTAGTTGACAGAGAGATGTAGTTGACAGAGAGATGTAGTTCCCTGGGAGATGTAGTTGACAGAGAGATGTAGTTCCCTGGGAGATGTAGTTGACAGAGAGATGTAGTTCCCTGGGAGATGTAGTTGACAGAGAGATGTAGTTGACAGAGATGTAGTTGACAGAGAGATGTAGTTCACAGAGAGATGTAGTTCCCTGGGAGATGTAGTTCCCTGGGAGATGTAGTTCCCTGGGAGATGTAGTTGACAGAGAGACTTTGTTTGATCTTTTAAATTGACAAACATCATATTTCTAATTTATGGCTCAATTCAAACGGCATCATTAAATATTTTTCCTCTCCCCGTTCATATTTTTCTGAATTACGGTCCCATGAGGTCCACCGGAGGGGGCGGGACTTAGGCTCTCTATTAGTATAGACTTTCTATTTCTATGTCATTAACCAAAATACAAATATTTTCAAAATAAAATAACCTCCAACAGAGGAGAAGAAGTTCACCTTCTTGAAGACCTTCAGGACGGACGAGCGCTCCTGGTTCTCCTCTCGCTCCCCGGTGAACTTCCTGTTTACCTCGAGGTCTTTATGGTTGTCGTTCAGGACTTCCATGTCTTTAAAAGGAAAGACATAAATAAACATCAGTAGCTGAGTTTCCATCCACGTGTCATTCGAATTATTTGAAGTTCGGAAAAAAACAACTCGTGAATAAATCTGGTGAAAGTGTGTTTCCATCCAACGGCTTTAAAGCCAATAAAAACCTGGTGATGACGTCACATGACGCTGTTTTAGGGTCAAATTGGTAGAATTAATTGATTTGAGACATTTTAAGGTGTTTCTATTCATTTTCGCGCTGAATCTCACAACATTCAACAACAACAACGTGTTTCTAGACAAAATGGCTCCCGTCTCCCATCACATGATCACTATGGGACGAGTTGTAATAGAGCTCATGTTCCAGCTGGTAGAGACATATCGAGCTATAATAAGACAACAACGACGCTATCAACACATCGCTATGACGATGCAGGTTCAATATGTCTTTTATTGCCCCCCCGGCACCGCTGCGAGACTCTTTGTAGAGACATGTCTCTCTGTCTGAGCGTCTTCCATTGTCTCCGCAGGACGTCCCACAGCTTGTCCTAACCATAGACTGTTAATATTATATTTATATACTAATGATATCATATATATATATATATATATATATATATATATATATATATATATATATATATATATATATATATATATATATATATATATATATATATAGTGGTGCTCAAAGTTTACATACACATGCTTAAGTTGACTAAAAGAGAATAAAAATCATGTTTTGGAAATTTATTTTAATACCTAAATTAAAAATGAGGTAAAATCCAACCTTTAAGGACACCAATTTTCTTTGTGAATGAATAACGTATTGTAAATAAATAAATGTTCTTATTTAAAATACAGGGTCATAAGTATACATACCCTATGTTAAATTCCCATAGAGGCAGGCAGATTTTTATTATTAAAGGCCAGTTATTTCCTGGATTCAGGATATTATGCATCCTGATAAAGTTCCCTTGGCCTTTAGAATTAAAATAGCCCCACATCATCACATACTCTTCACCATGCTTAGAGATAGGCATGGTTTTATTTCAGTTAGACTAATACCTGGTTTGATTTGCATTGAGAGATGATTTTATAGAAAGTATCCCATGCCTATCTCTAAGCATGGTGAAGAGTATGTGATGATGTGGGGCTATTTTAATTCTAAAGGCCAAGGGAACTTTATCAGGATGCATAATATCCTGAATCCAGGAAATAACTGGCCTTTAATAATAAAAATCTGCCTGCCTCTATGGGAATTTAACATAGGGGTATGTATACTTATGACCCCTGTATTTTAAATAAGAACATTTATTTATTTACAATACGTTATTCATTCACAAAGAAAATTGGTGTCCTTAAAGGTTGGATTTTACCTCATTTTTAATTTAGGTATTAAAATAAATTTCCAAAACATGATTTTTTTATTCCTCTTTTTAGTCAACTTAAGCATGTGTATGTAAACTTTTGAGCACCACTGTATATATATATGTATATATATATTCTATGGTCCTAACCTCTGTCGGCCATTTCCTTCACGAGTTCCTGATAAATTAAATCCAGAAAGTCTCTCGTCTCCTCGTCCGTCCACGTCCATCTGTCTTTGTTGCCCCCCCCATGTGTGCAGACAGAGAGGACATACTGGGGGAAATGAACTACAACTTCTTCTTCTTCATTTTGTGGCGGGTTGCAACCATAAAATGACCTAAAACTTCATCGCAATTCATTATTTATTAATGTTTCCATCAGTGTTTATCACATAAGCCGAAAATCATCAAGAGAAAATCAGATGAGATCGAACGTATTTCCTTTGAGTCGATATTCATGAAATTTCATCTTATTTTACTGTTTCCAAAAGGCATTTTTCATTCAGTATCACTTAATTTGGATAAAAACGTGTGGATGGAAACACAGCTCAGCCTAAGTGAGCTGGACCCGGTCTGTAAAGGGCTCTGTAGGAACCGACCTGTGCTGCTGCGGAGTCCCCGGCTGGTCTCCACGTCGTCAGACTGACGTCTGTTCAGGTAGAAACGGGCAAATTCCTGCGGAGGAGAGGCGACACCGTCAGAGGACTGTGGGGGGGTCTCCCAGAGGGCGGAGACCAAGGGCGGAGCATCGTTCAGAGGTTTCTAAAAGCGACGGCGTGGAGTCGATACGGAGCCTCCGGATACTGGGATCCCCCCCCACCCACATAGGGGTGTGGGGGGGGAATTGATACAGCATTGTATCGCGATATTTTCATGGTATTACTGTATCAATACACAGGCGCCAAGTATGGATCTATGATCTATATGTAATGAATCTTTTATTATTATATATGTGGTGGTCAGTTTGTGCCATATGCAGCAATAACATGGAAGTGAGATGAAAAATTTGAATTTCATGTGAAATTGGGGAAAAATTAGAAGTTGGGAAAAAGGTTATAAATCGCAATAATATCGTATCGTGGCATAAGTATTGGGATGATATCGTATCGGGAGGCGTCTGGTGATTCCCCCAAAGACATGCGTTCAACCCCCGATGTCCTCCAACAAGACTGGTCTCTATGGCAACCTGCGGTGCTTAGGGACCGTCTATAAAGGCCTTTCTTTGATAGAAGAGCTTAGACGTGAAAGGGGAGGGAGGGGGGAGGAGTCCTGACCAGGTGTGGCAGCAGCAGGTAACACAGCAGGGTCCCCAGGGTGGCCACGCACGGCGTGATGAAGTACCCCAACGCAGCCGAGCTCCTCTCCGCGTTACCTGCAGGGCGACAGAGACGCAATCCTTTAAAAAACCTTTATTTGTAAATAGAGCCCGACCAATACATAGTATGTAATACTATATATATATATAGTATGTAATACTATATATATATATAGTATGTTTTGTATGTATTCTTAAGGGGAAACTGCGATTTACACTCTGTTATTACACACAGGCCTGAACTACACACACATGCTCAGGTCCTATACATGCTCTAATGGAGAGATGTCAGAGTGGGGGGGGGGGCTGCCCATGGAAAGGTGCCCCGAGCAGTCGGGGGTTAGGTGCCTTGCTCCAGAGCACCTTGGCAGTGCCCAGGAGGTGAACTGGCACCTCTCCAGCTACCAGTCCACCACCATACTTTGGTCCGTACGGGGACTTGAACCGGCGACCCTCCTGTTCCAACACAACTCCCCACACACACACACACACACACACACACACACTTTAAATCTTGTGTTCTCCTATAAGTTTCTTGTAAGTGAGTAATTAAGCATGAATAAGCATAAAAATGACTGAAGAAAACCACAGATTAGTTGATTAATCGACTATGAGGGGAGGGCCCTGGTTGCTAGGCTACGTTACCCGACAACGGGCGGGCCGTTACCGCAACACCGATACCCAAACACCAGGACTGTGGTCCAGTTTGGTGCGTTGGGGTTCGTACTCACTCAGGATGGAGACGAGCATCGCGAGCGCAGCGAAGATCCCGGCCAGACCCTGACCGCTCATGAACAGGGTGCTGTACCGGGGGGGGAACCGGCCCACCATCCCGAACAGACCGCCCTGCAGCACGGCCCCGAACACTACACACACACACACACACACACACACACACACACACACACACACACACAGAGCCAGAGACACACACACACACACACACACACACACAGAGCCAGAGACACACACACACACACACACACACGGACAGACACACACAGACAGACCGACACACACACACACACACAGACATACACACACACACACACACACACAGACACACACACAGACATACATACACACACACACACACACACACACACACACACACAGACATACACACACAGACAGACAGACAGACACATACACACACACACAGACAGACAGACAGACATATATACACACACACACACACACACACAGGGATTATTATATGTATAGTTGAGTATTATTTGATGCATTATAAAAAAACGGGCGTGCCTGCGTGTGTGTCCTTACTGTTGATGAACCAGATGGTTGCCATGGTGATGGAGAAGAAGGTGTCCGGCTGCATGCGGACCCGGACCAGAGCGGCCGTGACGGAGAAGAGGAGGAGGATGGCGCTCAGGCTGAAGGCCACGCGGAGACGCTCCCTCACCCTGCACGGGGATTTAAGAAAATAATCTTATTATAAAAAATCTTGAAAAAAGGGGAAAAAAATTTTAAAATATTTTTCTTAAAAATCTTAAAATAATCTTGTTATAAAAAATAAAAGAAAATCTTAAAATAATCTTGTTATAAAAAATTAAAAAAAATCTTAAAATAATCTTGTAATTAAAAAGCATTTTAAAAGATCTTAAAATATCTTAAATAAAAAATATTTTAAAAAAATCTTAAAATAATCGTATTATAAAAAATCTTAAAAAGGAAAAAAATCTTAAAATATTTTTTTAATCTTAAAATATCTTAAAATCTTAAAATAATCTTCTAAAAATCTTAGAAAGCGAATAAAATCTTAAAATACCTTTAAAATCTTAAAATAATCCTATTATAAAAATAAAAAAATCTTAAAATAAAAAAATCTTAAAACATATTAAAATCTTAAAATAATCTTATTATAAAAAATCTTTAAAAAATCTTGTTATAAAAATTAAAATAAATCTTAAAATAATCTTGTAATTAAAAAGTATTTTAAAAGATCTTAAAATATCTTAAATAAAAATATTTTAAAAAATCTTAAAATCTTAAAATAATCGTATTATAAAAATCTTAAAAAGGAAAAAAATCTTAAAATATTTTTTTAATCTTAAAATATCTTAAAATAATCTTCTAAAAAATCTTAGAAAGCGAATAAAATCTTAAAAGACCTTTAAAATCTTAAAATAATCCTATTATAAAAAATAAAAAAATCTTAAAACATATTAAAATCTTAAAATAATCTTATTATAAAAATAAAAAAATCTTAAAATAAAAAAATCTTAAAACATATTAAAATCTTAAAATAATCTTATTATAAAAAAATCTTTAAAAAATCTTGTTATAAAAAATTAAAATAAATCTTAAAATAATCTTGTAATTAAAAAGTATTTTAAAAGATCTTAAAATATCTTAAATAA
The DNA here is from genome assembly GCA_013375575.1 of Percina caprodes. NCBI lineage: Eukaryota > Metazoa > Chordata > Actinopteri > Perciformes > Percidae > Percina > Percina caprodes. Next base: position 1,036,522 of record JABXJD010000177.1, on the reverse strand, counting down.
AAATATTTTAAAAATCTTAAAATCTTAAAATAATCGTATTATAAAAATCTTAAAAAGGGAAAAAAATCTTAAAATATTTTTTTAATCTTAAAATATCTTAAAATAATCTTCTAAAAAATCTTAGAAAGCGAATAAAATCTTAAAAGACCTTTAAAATCTTAAAATAATCCTATTATAAAAATAAAAAAATCTTAAAACATATTAAAATCTTAAAATAATCTTATTATAAAAAATAAAAATCTTAAAATAAAAAAATCTTAAAACATATTAAAATCTTAAAATAATCTTATTATAAAAAAATCTTTAAAAATCTTGTTATAAAAATTAAAATAAATCTTAAAATAATCTTGTAATTAAAAGTATTTTAAAAGATCTTAAAATATCTTAAATAAAAATATTTTAAAAAATCTTAAAATCTTAAAATAATCGTATTATAAAAATCTTAAAAGGGAAAAAATCTTAAAATATTTTTTTAATCTTAAAATATCTTAAAATAATCTTCTAAAAGATCTTAGAAAGCGAATAAAATCTTAAAATACCTTTAAAATCTTAAAATAATCCTATTATAAAAATAAAAAAATCTTAAAACATATTAAAATCTTAAAATAATCTTATTATAAAAAAATCTTAAAACATATTAAAATCTTAAAATAATCCTATTATAAAAATAATCTTTAAAAAATCTTGTTATAAAAATTAAAATAAATCTTAAAATAATCTTGTAATTAAAAAGTATTTTAAAAGATCTTAAAATATCTTAAATAAAAATATTTTAAAAATCTTAAAATCTTAAAATAATCCTATTATAAAAATCTTAAAAGGGAAAAAAATCTTAAAATATTTTTTTAATCTTAAAATATCTTAAAATAATCTTCTAAAAATCTTAGAAAGCGAATAAAATCTTAAAAGACCTTTAAAATCTTAAAATAATCCTATTATAAAAATAAAAAAATCTTAAAACATATTAAAATCTTAAAATAATCTTATTATAAAAAATAAAAAAATCTTAAAATAAAAAAATCTTAAAACATATTAAAATCTTAAAATAATCTTATTATAAAAAAATCTTTAAAAATCTTGTTATAAAAAATTAAAATAAATCTTAAAATAATCTTGTAATTAAAAAGTATTTTAAAAGATCTTAAAATATCTTAAATAAAAATATTTTAAAAAATCTTAAAATCTTAAAATAATCGTATTATAAAAATCTTAAAAAGGAAAAAAATCTTAAAATATTTTTTTAATCTTAAAATATCTTAAAATAATCTTCTAAAAGATCTTAGAAAGCGAATAAAATCTTAAAATACCTTTAAAATCTTAAAATAATCCTATTATAAAAATAAAAAAATCTTAAAACATATTAAAATCTTAAAATAATCTTATTATAAAAAAATCTTAAAACATATTAAAATCTTAAAATAATCCTATTATAAAAATAAAAAAATCTTAAAACATATTAAAATCTTAAAATAATATTATTATAAAAATCTTAAAACATATTAAAATCTTAAAATAATCTTAT
>JABXJD010000177.1:1027500-1030000 GCA_013375575.1 Percina caprodes | reverse complement strand
GAAATACATTTTAAAGGGACACAACATCCAGTAAGTAACATGCAGACATGCAGTTCTAAGTAGCGAAGGCATAAGTCAACTGTAGATATATATATATATATATATATATATATATATATATATATATATATATATATATATATATATATATATATATATATATCTATATATATATAGATATATATATCTATATATATATATATATATATATCTATATCTCTATATCTATATATATATATATATATATATATATATATATATATATATATATATATAAAACATAGGCCTATATATAAAACAGATGTGATATAAAAATACGCTTTTTGGCTTGACACCGGGGGGCACGCACACACACACACACACGCACACACACAGACACACACACACACACACACACACACACACACACACACACACACACACACACTATCCCATTAAAAGCCTTTACCTAACCTAGCCTACATTAAAAATTAAAAACTAGACTATTGAATCAGTGGCTGTAGTGGCCTACTATCTCCTATTTCCTGCCTATGTCAGTGAACGCAACATACATGATTTATAGCTATAATGTCTGAATAATAATGTTATTAATGTTTATTATTAAAACCCTCTGAACTGAATAAATACACTAATGTCTTCGTTAACAAGAGGAACCAGCCTAAATGTAGAAAAGTCACGTTTATCTCAACATGTGGCTAATTAGGATAGGGATATTAAATACAATATGATTGGTTATAGAAGCCTGAAGGTCAATCGATCCTGTATTAAAACTATTAATAACTTTAGATTCACCGGAAACGTTTTATTAACGCGCCTTCTTAAGCTTAATGGCGCGTTTATACCACGTGTAGAAAGCTGTTACTACGTTCAGAAGTTCCCACATTTAAGGGAAAATGATAAAAAAGGATGAAAAGTAAAGGTAGACGGAGCTCACCTGAGACTGGACCGGTTTCTTGGGGGGTCGGACTGACAGGGGGTTCAGGTTGATTCAAAATAAAAGCGGGCGGGCGGGCGCGCGCTCCGCCCTCCTACATACTTCCTCCTCCGCGCACATGTCAACATAGACAGTTAAAGAAATGGACCAACTGTATTTTAACATAGGGGGTGTATACTTATGCCCCTGTATTTTAACATAGGGGGGTGTATACTTATGCCCCTGTATTTTAACATAGGGGGGTGTATACTTATGCCCCTGTATTTTAACATAGGGGGGTGTATACTTATGCCCCTGTATTTTAACATAGGGGGGTGTATACTTATGCCCCTGTATTTTAACATAGGGGGGTGTATACTTATGCCCTGTATTTTAACATAGGGGGTGTATACTTATGCCCCTGTATTTTAACATAGGGGTGTATACTTATGCCCCTGTATTTTAACATAGGGGGGTGTATACTTATGCCCCTGTATTTTAACATAGGGGGGTGTATACTTATGCCCCCTGTATTTTAACATAGGGGGGTGTATACTTATGCCCCCTGTATTTTAACATAGGGTGTACTTATGCCCCTGTATTTTAACATAGGGGGTGTATACTTATGCCCCTGTATTTTAACATAGGGGTGTATACTTATGCCCCTGTATTTTAACATAGGGGTGTATACTTATGCCCCTGTATTTTAACATGGGGGTGTATACTTATGCCCCTGTATTTTAACATAGGGGTGTATACTTATGCCCCTGTATTTTAACATAGGGGGTATACTTATGCCCCTGTATTTTAACATAGGGAGGTGTATACTTATGCCCCTGTATTTTAACATAGGGGTGTATACTTATGCCCCTGTATTTTAACATAGGGGGTGTATACTTATGCCCTGTATTTTAACATAGGGGGTGTATACTTATGCCCCTGTATTTTAACATAGGGGGGTGTATACTTATGCCCCTGTATTTTAACATAGGGGGGTGTATACTTATGCCCCTGTATTTTAACATAGGGGGGTGTATACTTATGCCCCTGTATTTTAACATAGGGGGTATACTTATGCCCCTGTATTTTAACATAGGGGTGTATACTTATGCCCCTGTATTTTAACATAGGGGGTGTATACTTATGCCCCTGTATTTTAACATAGGGGGGTGTATACTTATGCCCCTGTATTTTAACATAGGGGGTGTATACTTATGCCCCCTGTATTTTAACATAGGGGGTGTATACTTATGCCCCTGTATTTTAACATAGGGGGTGTATACTTATGCCCCCTGTATTTTAAGGAAGAACATTTATTTATTTATGAAACATTATTCATTCACAAAGAAAATTAGTGTTTTTTTAATTAAGGCATTAAGACCAATTTCCAAAAGATGTTTTTTAATCATCTTTAGCGTGGGGGCTACTGTTCACTCCACATTGTGCAGAGCAGGACGAACCGGCCGAGTCACCCTTCATGCTACTACATGATGAGTCACGTTCAGAGAGTCCGTCTCAGATACAGTCTTAGTTAATGTCTCCGTTGACCTTCATTTCCTTATTTAGAGGTCAAAGTGAGTCAGAATC
>JABXJD010000177.1:995000-1022500 GCA_013375575.1 Percina caprodes | reverse complement strand
GCGAGCGAGCGAGCGTGTGTGTGTGTGTGTGTGTGTGTGTGTGTGTGTGGGGTGGGGGTGTGGGGGGAGCGTGTGTGTGTGTGTGCGAGCGAGCGAGCATGTGTACGTGTGTTTCTAAGTGTGTGTACGAGCATATGTAAGTATGTGCGTGCATGCCAGCGTGTGTGTGTGTGTGTGTGTGTGTGTGTGAGCATATGTAAGTGTGTGCGTGCGCGCGCATCTGTGTGTGTGAGCATATGTAAGTGTGTGCATGCGCGCGCTCCTGTGTGTGTGTGTGTGTGTATGTGTGTGTGTATGTGGCACTTAAATCTGTATTTAGCTATTTAACCACTAGAGTAATTATATAAAGACACGTATACTCTGATCGTAATCGATGATTCACATTGTTCAATTTGATATTAATTAGTTCATTAATTATTCAGTTCATCTTGGACATTAAAGAGATTCTCAGAGAAATTCTGCTGTAATCATACAAACAAGAAGCACAAAGTTCATGTTGACGTTAACCCTCGTTTTCACGCTTTTATCAATGTTTTTAACTTTTTATGTTTTTGTCCCTTTTTTCAACACTTTTGACGCTTTTTTTCCAACGTTTGTCCCTTTTTTGACGTTTAACACTACGTAACACTAACTTATTAACTTTAGTTTTAGTTTATTTTTGGAATTTATGGTCAATAAAGCTCATTTATAGGAAATTATACCAAATGTTTGAGTTAGAAAAGCAGAAATTAGGAATTATTGAGACTAAAATTAAAGGAATGGATGTTGATGATAATCACAGACTGGAATATGTCAACTTTTACTCTCAATACTATTTCAAAAACACTTCAATTTGGTTTCAAATGCTATAAAATTGAATAAGACGCCCCAAAATTAATGAAAGTAGAGATTTGTACTTGGCAAAGAGCGTTGTGTGGAATCAATCATGTTATTTTGGGGAGTTAAAAAGAACATTGATATAGGACAACATGGGGACAACATGGGGACAACATGAGGGCAACATGAGGACAACATGGGGACAACATGAGGACAACATGAGGACAACATGGGGACAACATGGGGACAACATGGGGACAACATGAGGGCAACATGAGGGCAACATGAGGGCAACATGGGGACAACATGAGGACAACATGGGGACAACATGGGGACAACATGGGGACGACATGAGGACAACATGAAGACAACATGGGGGCAACATGAGGACAACATGGGGACAACATGAGGACAACATGGGGACAACATGGGGACAACATGGGGACAACATGAGGGCAACATGAGGGCAACATGGGGACAACATGAGGGCAACATGGGGGCAACATGAGGGCAACATGAGGGCAACATGAGGGCAACATGAGGGCAACATGAGGGCAACATGAGACGAAGACAACATGAGGGCAACATGAGGGCAACATGAGGGCAACATGAGGGCAACATGAGACGAGGGCAACATGAGGGCAACATGAGGGCAACATGAAGGTAACATGAAGGTAACATGAGGACAACATGAGGACAACATGAGGGAAACATGAAGACACCATGAAGACACCATGAAGACACCATGAAGACACCATGAGGGTTAAGAACTAATCCTAAGAAACTACTCTCTACTAAGACTAACATGAGGGGCATTGAAAGGCAGATATTCAGAGATCAGATCCCTCTAATTGGAGAAGAGATGTTAACCCGGCCTGCTGCCTCCAGCAGTAATCATTGGCCGGTCTGTCCGCCTCTGTGTCGCCCAGCTGCCATCTTTTGTTCGGCCACACAAACTGATTAGCATGCACCGTCCCACCGGAGCATCTGTCCCCACAGACGCTGCTTTTGTGTCCCCCCCCCCTTTTAAAACTCAAAAGTTGGCTCTATTTTTTTGTCCAAATGTCCGCTCGTATTAAAGGCTTATAGACACGTCAACGCCTTCTCCACGCAATGCAAATGACCTTAAAACCTGGAGAAAGTCTGGTGGGTTAAAGTGGGGGCAGAAGTGATGGTCACAGTTTTTCTTTGGGGCATTTTTAGGCCTTTATTTGACAGGACAGCTGAAGACATGAAAGGGGAGATAGAGGGGGGTTTTCTCCGACCAATCAGCAGTCTCCAGTGATTAGAGACGATTCTCTCCGACCAACCAGCAGTCTCCAGTGATTAGAGACGATTCTCTCCGACCAATCAGCAGTCTCCAGTGATTAGAGACGATACTCTCCGACCAATCAGCAGTCTCCAGTGATTAGAGACGGTTCTCTTCGACCAATCAGCAGTCTGCAGGTTTTCACGTCACCTTTTGGTATCTCCTCAGCTCGCTTAGTACATCAACGGAGGTGGTACGGGGGTCGATACAGCATCGTATTGAGATATTTTCAGGGGCAATACTGTATCGATACACAGACGCCAAGTATGGATCTATTATTATATATTATAATTATATATATATTATATATGTGATGGTCAGTTTGTCCCATTTTGCAGCGATAACATTGAAGTGAGATGAACAAACAGAGAAATGTTTCTTTTTAGATGAAACAGACGTTGATAAGTTTCCTTTTGGGGACGTCGTTAGAAATTGGGGAAAAAACAGAAGTTGGAAAAAAGGTTATAAAAGGTCAATATATTGCAGAATATTGCAATAATATCGTATTGTGGCATAAGTATCGTGATAATATCGTGTCGTGAGGCGTCTGGTGGTTCCCACCACCGAGTCATTACTTTTAAAATAAGAGGAAAATAAGCATGTGTCAAACCCCCACCCCTAGTAATGACTACGAAACGTACAATTTGTGCAGTTAAAAAGAAATCTGAGTTTAACGGCAAGGTAAAGCACAGTGCTGGGAGCCTTCCCATTTAAATGACATGCGTATGTTTTGTCTACGGAGAATTACGGTATTCCACAGCATCATTTATTTTTATTAAAAAATATATATTTATTAATATATATATATTATATTTATTCCAGATATATTTTTGGCCCTTCATATGAAAGAATTTGGGCCTCTCTGATATAACTTTAACCCTTGTGTTGTCTCCACCTTCCGGGACCTTCTCGTGTCCCTCGGGTCAAACTGACCCGGGACTTATTTGGGGTTTTAAAACCAATTCTGAAATAAGATTTTACTTCATAATCTATTAAATATTGTCTTTGTCTCCATTTCCACCAGCTGAGATAACATCTATGTTCAGGGAATGAATCAGTCTCTACTAGAACACTATTAAAGATGGAAGTGGGGTTCGTTTTTATCATCAGGTTATAATTCATGTTAAAAATCACTATGGAAACAACATAAGTGTCATATCCAGAATAATGTTCTGAGTCAGGAATACATGTTTATCTCAGGAAATAAGGTAAGGTGCTGATTTCAGGTAGAAAACATGGAACTGGGACCATTTTTCTTCTTCTAAAAAATTGAAATGGGTCAATTTGACCTGAATACCAGACGAGGGTTAATCCTCTGGGGAACAATATGGCCGTTAGGTACGTACTCAGGACATCTAGTGGCGCTGCAGACCGCCGCGGTGCAAGTATCGACTCGTATGGTCGCGCTTCTTTTGGTCTGAACCGGGCTTTACAACGCCATACGCCCGATAACAGCAAATGGACTTTATCATGATATTAATCTTTGGTTAAATCCTCCAGCGCTTCTTTACGTCCTTTTTGTATTTTAATTGAAAGATTGATGAGTAACTCAGCTTCGTTAATCTGGTTCTACGTGTGAACTCATCTGAAATAATCTGTTTTAAACTGTTTACGCGGCGCAGTAATGGGTCCTTAATCTGCTCTTAATTGAGTTATACATGCACACTGATGGTATTGTCTCTGCGACCTCCCTTCCACACACACACACACACACACACACACACACACACACACCCACACCTCCGCCTGTTAAGGAGACAGTTTGACAGACAGTCACTGATACCTCGCAGCCACAGTCTTATCTCTGTCTGTTATCGTGTGTGTGTGTGTGTGTGTGTTTCTGTGCGTGTGCGTGTGCGTGTGCGTGTGTGTGTGTGTGTGTCTTGCGGGGTATTTCCTTTTCAGGGCGGGTGCCGGCTGCTGTTTCCCTCTTTCAGTGAGCTGGTCTTTGTTTGGCTCCATTCACTCTATAGAGTATTTAAGAAATATCTGTAATTTAACAGTTGTATGACTGTACATTTTAACAGAAATTGTCCCTTGTACGTGATTCACGGGTATATTTCTGTTAATTAACAATATAACAACAAGTGTTATGTTTTTTTTTTTTACCATTGACACAGTTATTTAACTGAAAAATTCAGTTTTTTTAATTACGGTAGAAAGTCCAGGCAATGAGCTGCCGGTGCGCTTTTTGTTATTTTACGGATTTATTTCTTAGAGTGTATTACAACACGTTTGTATTTTAAAAAAGAATATCGTTTGCTACGTTGAAAAGCTACGGATGGACAATATATTTGTTTTTTTAATAATCAAACACATCGCAAAAGACGCTCAGATGTTTTTGTGTTAGTTGAAAGGAAATATCTGCAGAGAACTGCACTTTAAAATGTAGCCGTCGTTCTTTTTAGTCGTGCTGCCTTTTAGATTCAATTCAACGTTCAATATGTTCAATAAAGTAACGTTGGAAGTGATTTCCTTTCATTTGTTTTAAATTCAACAAACCGTTTGTTGGATTTTCACCGCAAGCAGCAGACCTGAGAACACTGTAATATCGGTTTAATCGTCACGGCTGCACGGTCGACCATGTTATCGCACGGTTTCCTCATGTCGTGTATCCCTAATTGACGCCCCCCCTCCACACCGCTCCGGCGTCTCCCAGGACCCTAAAAGGTGAACATTTGGAAACACTGCCGCCCCCCCATTTTGGATAGAAACTCCAGGTTGCGTTGCCGTCTGGACGGGCACAAATGGAGACTAAAATACAGACTGAACAATACAAAACACAGAGTAATACAATAAAACAGGAACGTTGGTACAGGACTGCGTCCTATTGAAAAAAGGGATACGTTCACAAGGGGTGTGCAAAAATATTTACTCATTTTTGAATCGCTTCTCAAGCTCTACCGATTCAAAATCAAGTCATATTTTGAAAAAATATATATTTATTGTATGTCTACTGCAATCACATGATTTTCCCGACATTTCTGTCACTTTTTCAGTGTTTTTGTAGTTTTGTTTTGGCGGTTTTGGCGCTTTTCTCTATGATGATTTCTTTGTGGCTTTATGAGGCCCAAACTGTAAGTGAGAAAGATAAATGAGATATGCAATAATACAGTCACAAATACACAAATACATGACTTTTTCCCTTAACCCTCATGTTGTCCTCGGGTCATATTTGACCTGTTTTCAATTAATTAAAAAAAAAAAAAAATTATGTCACAAAAAAATGGGCTATCAACATTAAAAATAATAATATAAACATTCAAAATATCAAAAAACTTTCAAAAAAACATCAAGAAAAGCACCCACAACATTGAAAAAATGTCAGAAAAAGTGATAATAATGTTTTTTTTGGTCATGGTTGATGGGAAGACAACACAAGGGTTAAATAAAAGCATGTCAGTATACTCCACCCCCACCACCCCCACCCCAGCTTTAATATAAAGTCAGCACTGGTCGGGGTCCTGTAGGAATGTTTTTCCAGAGATCTGATTGGTCAGCACTCATGCTGATGGCAGATTTCGATCTTATCCTCTGAAGTCACCCGCACAGCACAGGTTACCATGGTGACCTACTGCTTTGTGATATCGGAAAACCTGAGTTAACCCACTTAGTTTGCCTCAGGTGATGTTAGTGAGACCTGCTGAGGTGTGTGTGTTGCCTCCCTGGATTAATAATTCACCGCCGCTCTGCATCTGCCAGGTATCCTGAGTCACAGAGTCTGAAAACCTCTTAGTCGGTCTCAGTTTTAAAGTCTGTACTCGGTAACGTGCTTAAAGAACCGTCATAAAACACCGCCGCGGAGCCGAGTCCCGTTTCCCAGGGGAAACATAGGACTTTAACCCCGGAAATGCACGTTTGAGACAATCTCTCCACAGAGTTACATATTCCATATGTAAGAAGGACTGACCTGTGGGGCAGTTGACGTGGAGACCACTTTCAGACCCCCACTATTGGTGTTTTTCCACCACGTGGTACCTGCTCGCCTCGACTCTACTCTCCTTTTTTGATAACAGGTCCCTGGGGTCCTTTACAGGTCCCTGGGGTCCTTTACAGGTCCCTGGGGTCCTTAACAGGTCCCTGGGGTCCTTTACAGGTCCCTGGGAACTTTATTTAGTACCCCCTCCGTCGAGGTACCAAGCGAGGTGAGGCGATACCAAAAGGTGACGTGAAAACCTGCAGACTGCTGATTGGTCGGAGAGAATCGTCACTAATCACTGCGTCACCATCGCTTGCGACGGACCAGCTTCTTTAAAAACTAAATGTGTCTTCTGGCCAACAGCCCCATGCCGAGAGGGGGTGTTGTTGAATGCCAAAAAGTACCGTTACCTGAAAATAGCGTGTAGTTTTTCTTTTCAGCATCTCACATCACACTTTCAGTCACTATGACGACCACTACGGTCAGAAACTGTGTGCCAAAATATGAACAATAACGTCGCTGTCAACGGGCTTATCTGCTAACGTTAGCTACCGTCCGTTACCTTGGAAACCACCCAGCAAATAGACAGTACCGTAGGGAGGTTACCTGAAACCGGTGATTTAACGTCACCGCTCATTTTACACACAGTTTAACAACAACACTAAACGCTGAGTGAACATTACTAGCCACGTTTTTCATGTTGGTTTTGAGCGGCGTGCCCCCCCCCCCCCACTAACCTGGAAGACTGTTTTTAAACAGTAGCTAACGTTAATGCAGCGCGTCGGAGGAATACAGCGTCTTGTTAGAAAAAACTAACTATGTGTTCTTTGGATTAGAGCCCGACCGATAAAGGATTTTTAAGGCCGATACGAATATTTGGCTTTTTAAATATCGTTACAATAGATGGATCAAGAAAATGCCCAATTTCGGCCGATAATATCGGCCCGCTGATATATCGGCCTGCTGATATATCGGCCGATAATATCGCCCCGCTGATATATCGGCCGGGCTCTACTTGGTATTGATGAGGAAGGAGAGACTAGAGTCCAATGAGGAATTAACTAAAGGTTTAATGAAACCGCATGATGACAATGACATGTTACACTGCAGCTGTCAGCGGGCTGAAAGACAGATGGATAGTATAGTGTTGTTGTTGTTGTTGTTGTTATTATTATGGATCTCGTTTCCTAGACTTAGACTTCTCTTTATTGATCCTTTTGGGATGACTCCCGCAAGGAAATTGAACTTTTCCAACAGCAGTTTTTTTTAATCTAGTCTCAGCACAGCCGTGGGGGGGGGGGTAACCGTATGTCTGCTTCCTGCTGTGCGACAAACGTTTTCTTTCTATATGTTAAATGCCAGATGTGACCTAATTAACACAACAACACACGCTGCCTCCTCCTGTATGTTAACCCTCATGTTGTCCTCGGGTCAAATTGTTGTCTTCATGTTGTCTTCATGTTGTCCTCATGTTGTGCTCGGGTCAAATTGTTGTCTTCATGTTGTCTTCATGTTGTCTTCATGTTGTCTTCATGTTGCCCTCATGTTGTCTTCATGTTGTCTTCATGTTGTCTTCATGTTGTCTTCATGTTGTCCTCAGGTCAAATTGTTGTCTCCATGTTGTCTCCATGTTGTCTCCATGTTGTCTCCATGTTGTCCTCATGTTGTCCTCATGTTGTCCTCATGTTGTCCTCATGTTGTCCCCATGTTGTCTTCATGTTGTCTTCATGTTGTCTTCATGTTGTCCTCATGTTGTCTCCATGTTGTCCTCATGTTGTCCTCATGTTGTCTCCATGTTGTCTCCATGTTGTCTCCATGTTGTCTCCATGTTGTCCTCATGTTGTCCTCATGTTGTCCTCATGTTGTCCTATATCAATGTTCTTTTTAATTCCCCAAAATAACATGATTGATTCCACACAACGCTCTTTGCCAAGTACAAATCTCTACTTTCATTAATTTTGGGGCGTCTTATTCAATTTCATAGCGTTATAGTGTTTTTGAAATAGTATTGAGTAAAAAATCTAATTTTTAAATCACCAAATATTCGTATTGGTATCGGACGAGCTCAAGTCTCTAATGAGAACGGACTTGGAGTGAAAAAGGAGTCTTTTCAATAAGCCCTGAGCTTGTTCTGCTTCATAAAGTCAAACCCATCGGTGCTAAACAGCCACTCGGTTTACGGTGACGTTGGGTCCACTTCGGCCTTTTGACACTCGGCTTGTTTTTTCCTTTCCGCTACACAAAGGATTATAACATCAGTTAGTGAGTCACCCCGTCACGGACGCACAACTAACAACCCTGCTCAGTACTGGAGTGAATTCATACATTGTGTCTCCCCCACAGCTCCCAGTACGACGACAGTGTGGGTGTATTGTAATGTAGTAATGAATGCTGTCGTGTTGAAGCCTTTGTGTGTGTGTGTGTCTGTGTGTGTGTGTCTGTGTCTGTGTCTGTGTGTGTCTGTGTGTCAATGTTTTTTTTTGTTTTTTTTTATCATAAATTAAATATCCAAAGGGACGCTTTCTCAGAAAAGTCAAACTTTTAAGGCTGCCGGATATTTTCTTCCTTAATCGTTCCAAAGTCCAAGTTGATGTCTTGTTTTGTCAGTCCAAAACCCAAAGGTATTATCTTATGTTATATTATATTATATTGAGATATAAAACCAAAAAGAGCAGGAAATCTCCATATTTGAGAGGCTGAAAGCTGCATTTTCTGCTATTTTTGCATTTTAAATTACTTTAAATTAGTCGTATTTATCTTTAAAATTCTTGTTCCTGTGGTTGTGTTGGCAGGTAATGTGCGTACCTGCGCTGATGGTGACGCTCTGAGGGTGACAGCGGGAGAGACCTTACCCTTCCCCCACCACCACCACCACCACCACCACCACCCCAAATGCTGCACAGATGTTTTCACTTGATCAGGAAAACATCTCCAACTCCCCAGCTTCCACCAAAGGACCAGTCAAATATGGAGAGCTCATTGTGCTCGGGTAAGACGTTCAATAGTCTCGCATCGCCAGACCTTCCTCCACAGCGCTGCGGAGGAGGGTCTGGCCAGTCCACACAGCATTCATGGATGGGGAAAAAAAACCTGCTCTGGTTTATCGACATTTCTTTAAACCAATCACAATCGTCTTGGGCGGGGCTAAGCGCCGGACGGAGCCGCGGTGCCGCTGCTAAATATCCTCTGGAAGGAAGATTTTTTTGGTGGAACGTGTGTACGTTCAGAAGTAGTTTTAGTTGTCAACAGAGACTCCAATTGGACAGATAGTCTAGCTAGCTGTCTGGATTTACCCTGCAGAGATCTGAGGACCAGGTAACCATAGTCCTCAGATTGGACAGATAGTCTAGCTAGCTGTCTGGATTTACCCTGCAGAGACCTGAGGACCAGGTAACCATAGTCCTCAGATTGGACAGATAGTCTAGCTAGCTGTCTGGATTTACCCTGCAGAGATCTGAGGACCAGGTAACCATAGTCCTCAGATTGGACAGATAGTCTAGCTAGCTGTCTGGATTTACCCTGCAGAGATCTGAGGACCAGGTAACCATAGTCCTCAGATTGGACAGATAGTCTAGCTAGCTGTCTGGATTTACCCTGCAGAGATCTGAGGACCAGGTAACCATAGTCCTCAGATTGGACAGATAGTCTAGCTAGCTGTCTGAATTTACCCTGCAGTGATCTGAGGACCAGGGAACCATAGTCCTCAGAAATCAGCCGCAGGTTAGAGCGCCAACACAGAGACAGAGGACGGGGACGGGCATCTGGAAAGAGAGATATTTCCGGCGGGCACCAGAGCCGGAAGTGGAACGTCATGGATATAGACTAGGCATTTAATAATGCCCCTTTTCCCAATGGCCCAAAATAACCCGTACACCCAGGGTGCCACGTGTGAAAAAAGCAGAGGGCGAGATGTTTTTTGATCATGCACAACAAAACAAAACATGCAAGAATTAAATCCCCCTTCCAATATTAATTCAATTTTATTTATATAGCGCCAAATCACAACAACAGTCATCTCCCAGGTCTTTCATAAAGAGCAGGTCTAGACCGGACTCTGGGATGTTATTTACAGAAACCCAACAGTTATACCACATAGAGCCACTCTGCCGGCCAAAACGCTTATTTACGATCTTTGGTATCCGATGGAAAATAACTTCGGAATGAAATAACACAATGTGGTGTCAAAATAAAATGCTTTCAAGCTGGAGAGCCGTGTGCACGTTGTGGCAAAATCAAAATACTTTCACCCAGGAAACGCTCCTCATTCCTCGTGTTTTAATCCAAACTACGATATTTTCCCTAAACTTTACGAGTCGTTTTGGTGCCTAAACGTAACTGTCATCGCCGCGCGACGCTCACCTTTTCTGTTTAACCTCCACCATCATCCACGCAGCCTGTAGCCGGCTCACAGTCACCTTCTGGCGGCTTAACTGCTGCAGGTAGCCGGCTAAAACTAGTGAGATGTCTCACTCTGGAGATAAAACTAGAGAGATGTCTCACTCTGGAGATAAAACTAGAGAGATGTCTCACTCTGGAGCTAAAACTAGAGAGATGTCTCACTCTGGAGCTAAAACTAGAGAGATGTCTCACTCTGGAGATAAAACTAGAGAGATGTCTCACTCTGGAGATAAAACTAGTGAGATGTCTCACTCTGGAGCTAAAACTAGTGAGATGTCTCACTCTGGAGCTAAAACTAGTGAGATGTCTCACTCTGGAGATAAAACTAGAGAGATGTCTCACTCTGGAGATAAAACTAGTGAGATGTCTCACTCTGGAGATAAAACTAGAGAGATGTCTCACTCTGGAGATAAAACTAGAGAGATGTCTCACTCTGGAGATAAAACTAGAGAGATGTCTCACTCTGGAGCTAAAACTAGTGAGATGTCTCACTCTGGAGATAAAACTAGAGAGATGTCTCACTCTGGAGATAAAACTAGAGAGATGTCTCACTCTGGAGATAAAACTAGTGAGATGTCTCACTCTGGAGGTAAAACTAGAGAAATGTCTCACTCTGGAGATGAAACTAAAACTAGAGAGATGTCTCACTCTGGAGCTAAAACGGAGACCTAAACACACAAGGTGAAAAGATGAGCTGCAGCAATGTGCAGTACAACAGAAATATGTGGCTTTTTTTTCTTAAAAAAAAAAAATGAAACCATGGAAACCTATCCTGGTACAACCTCCAAATACAATTATGAACCTGAAAATGAGCAGAATATGGGCGCTTTAATTTTGATGGCAAAAGGAGATTTTATAGCTTAAAACCTCTAAATCATCAAGATGGAGCGTAACAAGGTTTTTCTTATTTTACCGTTTTAGCTACTCATATATGTGCACTTTATATTACTCTGCTGACCTTTTCATTTTCTAAAGAACATCATCTGTTTTTAGATCAGCTTCCTCATTTCAGGCAGCAACTGAAATGAGACTATTTCATCAACATGAAAATCTAACTTCCTTCAGATAATAATACACCAAAGCTTTATCTTATCATCACGTGGTAATTCAGTCTGTGTTGAAACACATCTTTGTGGAGCGATGCAGAGAATCAGCTGACGGGAAGCGTGCAAAAGCATTAGCATTCATGAGTGAAGACATACAGTAACCAAAACATAGAGGATAAACAACATAACTTCACTTCTCACATTTTTTTTTAAGATCTTTTTGGCTTTTCCGCCTTTTTTTTAATAGGACATGTAGGTGAGAAAGGGAAGACATGCAGGAAATTTGGATTCGAACCCTGGACCTCTCAGTACATGTGCGCCTGTTCTACCACTGAGCCAACCTGGCCACCTCTTCTCACATTTCAAAAGGTTTTTGACATGCGACTCTGAAATTGCAGATGTCAGTTGAATGAAGGCACGACTCCAGAATGAGGTGAGATGCGTGCGCTTTAGCATACAGCTTTAAGAGCATAGCAGGGCCAGCGAGTGAAAGGGATTAGCTTCGGAGAGAGTACCGACCCTGGCGGTGGAGACAGAGACTAGGGTCTCCTCTGTGCTTTCTGTCCACAATCTGAAATCTGTATCGGGAACAGTTATCCCTCTCTTTGATTTCATATTCATGGAGAAGGAGAACCAGGAAATGAGTCGGGGGGGAAATGCTACCAAGCCACGGCCGAGCGGCCCAATCACAGTAGTTGCTGTCAGCGTTGCTGCAATGTAAAGCATGATTTAAGGTTCTGTGTTAAATCGACGCTGCTGCTACGTACATAGCTAGGTGGAGACACGGACCCTACGCCAGACCCTTGCTGTAGCCTGGCGTGCGCTTCTCGAAATATGCAACAACATGTCTCTTGACCGTGGCTTGGTAGCGTTGCATTTCCCCCGACTCATCTCCAGGTTCTCCTTCTCCATAAACAACATGAAATCAAGGAGAGGGTTAACATCTCCTGCTGAAGATTTCTGACCGTAGTCAGAAGGAACAGGAGAGACACACATGCTGACCCTGCCATTCTCTTAAAGAGATCGTTGCAGACACCAGCGCACAAGTCTACACTTAAGGCCACTTACATAGGCCACAAAGGCTTTACGCACAGGCTCTGCGTAACGCCTCCACAGGACCATAAATCCATAAGGCCAAATCTACGCATACTTACTAGAGTGCAGATCTGGACAAGCCCCACCTGTGTCTGACAGGCATTAAAGCGCCCATATTCTGCTCATTTTAAGGTTCACAATTATGTTTTGAGGTTGAACCAGAATCCATGGTTTCCTTTTCAAAAAAACACCATATTTTTGTTGTACTGCACATTGCTGCAAATCCTGTTTTTACCCTGTGTGTTTAGGTCTCTGTTTTATCTCCAGAGTGAGACATCTCACTAGTTTTATCTCCAGAGTGAGACATCTCACTAGTTTTATCTCCAGAGTGAGACATCTCACTAGTTTTATCTCCAGAGTGAGACATCTCTCTAGTTTTATCTCCAGAGTGAGACATCTCTCTAGTTTTATCTCCAGAGTGAGACATCTCACTAGTTTTATCTCCAGAGTGAGACATCTCACTAGTTTTATCTCCAGAGTGAGACATCTCACTAGTTTTATCTCCAGAGTGAGACATCTCACTAGTTTTATCTCCAGAGTGAGACATCTCACTAGTTTTATCTCCAGAGTGAGACATCTCACTAGTTTTATCTCCAGAGTGAGACATCTCCTTTCTATCCTATCTTTGTTGGGAGCTGCACATGCTCAGTAGCTCAGTAAGATCCATCAGCTGATAACTCTTTCTCCAGCTTTGGTCAGTCCAGGGCAGGATCAGCTGGGAGACTTCTTCTAGACCAGGGACACTTGTGGAATACCTGCACAACAGGGACAGGAAGTAGAACAGGGACAGGAAGTAGTTCTTTTGGAGATTCTGGTCCACTAGTGGCTGTTGTAGCAGTGTTTTCCATTGAGAACGAGCTAGCATGCTACGGTTAGCCACCTCGTCTCTAGTGACGTAGAAAGCCGTGCAGATGTTGGACAGCTCACCCGGAGACTGAAGACAGAGGACACTCAGAAACCAGATCAGAGGACATTCAGAAACCAGATCTCATTTAAAACATCATGGGTATGGATTTATGTGTGAAAGCACCAGAGACACAAAATAACCCCCCAAATCCTGGAAAAAGTGATTTTTTTATTTATTTTTTTTTCAAAATATGGGCACTTTAAGATATTTATGTCCGAGCCCGACACAGTTGAAATCTCATTGTTTTTCTCATACTAATGACACACGTACGTTTGTAGGAAGGCATTTGGAAATGTCAACAGATACAACAAGCTACATCATAAGCTTCTTTATTAAATTTAAAAGGTTCAGTGCATTATCGCGCCGATGTGACCGAGCCGGACCCAAACCCAGTTTCATTTCTAAATCCAAACCCGGCCTCGGCTGGGGTATCCATCCTCTAATATCTACGTACGTTATTTACGGCATAGATTCAACGCAGAACCATGAATCAGACTTAACTGTGTAACCCTCTTTGGTGCACATAATAATTTCTACATTGTCAAGTTAGTCCAGATAAAGGCTCAGCGGGCCTTGTAGCATGTTTATGTGCAGTGTGACATTGTTCAGGAGCAGCATAACTCAGCCTGAAGCCGGTTAAATGTGTGAAGAGACTCCACCACAGCGAAGAATGCAGCTGACATCCTGACTGAAGGCCATTCACTGCAGACACAAGAGAGCGCCTGTGGCTCAGGGAGGCTGGCTGCTGTGGTTTCAGACCTTTTGTTAGCTTTAGTATAATAGTGGCCACATGGGGAACTAAAACCGTCTGCGAGAGCCAGAAACAGCCAATTACAGCGGTGGAGCCGTGTAGTTTGTGTAAACACAGGGTGACGGAGGCAGCCGCAGTGGAGAGTTGGTGGTCTGAGTCTGTCTAAGAAAAGGAGCTGAAACATCATCGTCATCTGAAACGCAGGAAGTTTGCATTATAAAGGGAAAGAATGGCTCCACTTTTAACTGGACTCTGGCTCTGAGGATAACCTCCAGCCTAACGAGCTTTTAATTAAAGCTCCAACAACATTATCTTCCATCTTTTTTCTTTTTCAGATTCACAGCCGCTCAGGGCGATGGTAACGTTCCGCAAATAGATGAAGTTATGCAAAGACTTGAGTTTTTAAGGTGTATTTTAATGGGCGTCCTGAAGGATACATGGTGAACCACGTTACCACTGCTTCCTGCTTTCCTGCTGAGCTATTCAGCTTCTCTCTGGCCCACAAAGCCTCTCGTCTCCAGGGAAACATGTGGAAGAAGTGTTTGGGACAATATGCTTGTCTGTCTTTTTACCTGCAGGACGTAGAAATGTCCCGGATGTGTTTAGCTTAGCATAGAGACTAGAAGCAGAAGGAAACTAGCTCGCCTGGATTAATTAAAATTCTAATGTACATGTTGTATCTTGTTGAACAGGTGTAGAAATAAAAATGTAAAAAAGTAGACATTCTGGTTACTTCGTCACGTAGCTTTTTAACTTGAAATCACAAAAAATCCCCAACTCAAAGACTAAACTGTTGTTGTTTTTTGTTTAAGATTTTTTTTATATGATAGGACAGCTCAGATATTTGAGGGGAGAGAGATGGGGAAGGAAAACCGCCACAGGTCGGACTCAAACCCTAGATTTTCTGCGTCGAGGACTAAACCTAACATGCACCGTCTCTACCAACTGAGCTAACCGGCCTCTCAAAGATTTAATTCATGAATTACCTCCTTGTTTTTATGGTATGCTCTGAATAAAATCAACAGCAGCCAATTAAATCGCACAAGCAGCGGGGAAGGGTGTGTTTGTCAGTGTAGACAGACGGATGTACGGATTAGAGCCCAACCAATGTCCACCATGTCTGTCCACCAGAGGACGCTCTACAACGTCCCTGTTAGTGTTGGCGTTGCATAGTCTGTCCACCAGAGGACGCTCTACAACGTCCCTGTTAGTGATGGCGTTGCATAGTCTGTCCACCAGAGGACGCTCTACAACGTCCCTGTTAGTGATGGCGTTGCATAGTCTGTCCACCAGAGGACGCTCTACAACGTCCCTGTTAGTGATGGCGTTGCATAGTCTGTCCACCAGAGGACGCTCTACAACGTCCCCGTTAGTGATGCCGTTGCATAGTCTCTCCACCAGAGGACGCTCTACAACGTCCCTGTTTGTGATGGCGTTGCATAGTCTGTCCACCAGAGGACGCTCTACAACGTCCCTGTTAGTGATGGCGTTGCATAGTCTGTCCACCAGAGGACGCTCTACAACGTCCCTGTTTGTGATGGCGTTGCATAGTCTGTCCACCAGAGGACGCTCTACAACGTCCCTGTTAGTGATGGCGTTGCATAGTCTGTCCACCAGAGGACGCTCTACAACGTCCCTGTTAGTGATGGCGTTGCATAGTCTGTCCACCAGAGGACGCTCTACAACGTCCCTGTTAGTGATGGCGTTGCATAGTCTGTCCACCAGAGGACGCTCTACAACGTCCCTGTTAGTGATGGCGTTGCATAGTCTGTCCACCAGAGGACGCTCTACAACGTCCCTGTTAGTGATGGCGTTGCATAGTCTGTCCACCAGAGGACGCTCTACAACGTCCCTGTTAGTGATGCCGTTGCATAGTCTGTCCACCAGAGGACGCTCTACAACGTCCCTGTTAGTGATGCCGTTGCATAGTCTCTCCACCAGAGGACGCTCTACAACGTCCCTGTTTGTGATGGCGTTGCATAGTCTGTCCACCAGAGGACGCTCTACAACGTCCCTGTTTGTGATGGCGTTGCATAGTCTGTCCACCAGAGGACGCTCTACAACGTCCCTGTTAGTGATGCCGTTGCATAGTCTCTCCACCAGAGGACGCTCTACAACGTCCCTGTTTGTGATGGCGTTACATAGTCTGTCCACCAGAGGACGCTCTACAACGTCCCTGTTTGTGATGGCGTTGCATAGTCTGTCCCCCAGAGGACGCTCTACAACGTCCCTGTTAGTGATGGCGTTGCATAGTCTGTCCACCAGAGGACGCTCTACAACGTCCCTGTTAGTGATGGCGTTGCATAGTCTGTCCACCAGAGGACGCTCTACAACGTCCCTGTTAGTGATGGCGTTGCATAGTCTGTCCACCAGAGGACGCTCTACAACGTCCCTGTTAGTGATGGCGTTGCATAGTCTGTCCACCAGAGGACGCTCTACAACGTCCCTGTTTGTGATGGCGTTGCATAGTCTGTCCACCAGAGGACGCTCTACAACGTCCCTGTTTGTGATGGCGTTGCATAGTCTGTCCACCAGAGGACGCTCTACAACGTCCCTGTTAGTGATGGCGTTGCATAGTCTGTCCACCAGAGGACGCTCTACAACGTCCCTGTTAGTGATGCCGTTGCATAGTCTCTCCACCAGAGGACGCTCTACAACGTCCCTGTTTGTGATGGCGTTACATAGTCTGTCCACCAGAGGACGCTCTACAACGTCCCTGTTTGTGATGGCGTTGCATAGTCTGTCCCCCAGAGGACGCTCTACAACGTCCCTGTTAGTGATGGCGTTGCATAGTCTGTCCACCAGAGGACACTCTACAACGTCCCCGTTAGTGATGGCGTTGCATAGTCTGTCCACCAGAGGACGCTCTACAACGTCCCTGTTAGTGATGGTGTTGCATAGTCTGTCCACCAGAGGACGCTCTACAACGTCCCCGTTAGTGATGGCGTTGCATAGTCTGTCCACCAGAGGACGCTCTACAACGTCCCTGTTAGTGATGGTGTTGCATAGTCTGTCCACCAGAGGACGCTCTACAACGTCCCTGTTAGTGATGGTGTTGCATAGTCTGTCCACCAGAGGACGCTCTACAACGTCCCTGTTAGTGATGGTGTTGCATAGTCCACCAGAGGACGCTCTACAACGTCCCCGTTAGTGATGGTGTTGCATAGTCTGTCCACCAGAGGACGCTCTACAACGTCCCCGTTAGTGATGGCGTTGCATAGTCTGTCCACCAGAGGACGCTCTACAACGTCCCTGTTAGCAACAAATTATTTTTTTTGATGTTCTGTTGTGACAATAAAACAAATTACTATCATATTATTTTGGTGAGAACTCATAAATAACTACAAATAACTAATGTTACATTAATCTGTTTCTGGAATTTTCTTTGACTAATCGGAATATCTGATTTTTAATTAACCAAATATTCGTATCGGTATCGGCCTTAAAAATCCTTTACCAGTCGGGCTCTAATGAACAGTAATACAGTTTATTATTATGAATATCAGTGATGATGATGAGGTAGATAACCTTTGGGGATCTCCTGTGATCGACATTCTCCACCTGGTGTGTTCAGGTGTAACGGCTCTCTGCCCAGCGGGGACAAGGGGAGGCGGAAAAGTCGCTTCGCTCTGTGTCGCAGGAACAAGTCCAACGGTGTGAAACCCAGCACTGTCCACTCATCCTGCACCCCTCAGGCTGCCAAGGTGACACACACACACACACACACACACACACACTGGATTGACGGTGCCTTTTCACAGACTTTAACCCTTGTGTTGTCTTCCCTTCAACCATGAAAAAAACCCCATTATTGTCACCTTTTCAATGTTTTTGGTGTTTTTTTCCAATGTTTTTTGATATTTTTAATGTTGACATTTTCATCTTATTTCCATGGCTCAAGTTTTTGTGACAAAAAAAATTCAAATTAACTGAAAACGGTCAATTTGACCCAAGGACAACATGAGGGTTAAGCATCATTAATAAAATGTGCCATCATCAAATAAAAAAAAAAACAATAACAGTTGTGTTAATAATCTTATTATAATAATAATAATAATAATCTTAATGGTAACCGTGCATCTCCTGTGTGTTTGTGAAGGCTGTAAGCAACAAGGAGCAGCACAGTATTTCCTACACTCTGTCCCGGGCGCAGACGGTGGTGGTGGAGTACACGCACGACAACAACACTGACATGTTCCAGGTCTGTAGCATCCCAGAACTCTTCCTGATCTCTCTTCAGATATGTACAGATCAAATTAGACTTTCCATGGTTTGTTTTGTGTCTGGATGGCCACACAACGATTAGACAAACTGACTCCGTCTGTATTTGTTCTCAGACTGCAGCTGTTTTAGATTTCATCATATAAATTTCATTCTCTTAAATTAGTGTCTTTTTCTGTGCATTAAGTTGAATCCAGGCTACTTTATGGACATCAGGAGCGTCCAACTCGACTCGCCGTCACTGGAATTTAACCCTTGTGTTGTCTTCCCTTCAAAATTGAAAATCAACACTTTTGTTGAGGCTTTTTATCAATTTTTTTTTTTACTTTTGTTTAGGTTTTTGTCCCTTTTTTCAACACTTTTGACGCTTTTTTTTTTGACATTTTCAACACTACGTAACACTAACTTATTAACTTTAGTTTCACAGTTATTTTTGGAATTTATGGTCAATAAAGCTCATTTATAGGAAATTATACCTAATGTTTGAGTTAGAAAAGCAGAAATTAGGAATTATTGAGACTAAAATTAAAGGAATGGATGTTGATGATAATCACAGACTGGAATATGTCAACTTTTACTCTCAATACTATTTCAAAAACACTTCAATTTGGTTTCAAATGCTATAAAATTGAATAAGACGCCCCAAAATTAATGAAAGTAGAGATTTGTACTTGGCAAAGAGCGTTGTGTGGAATCAATCATGTTATTTTGGGGAGTTAAAAAGAACATTGATATAGGACAACATGAGGACGACATGAGGGTTAAAAAAAATTGGCCATTGTCGATCTAAGATAGAGAGATTTAGCAGCTGCAGCTTCATCTCACATAAAATGTCAGAAATATATTTGGTGAACTACCGGTATTTACATGAAATAAGTGAAAGTTTCCAAGCGAGCCCCCATGTTGGTTTGTTTAGAAATCTGTGAGCAGACTGATTTGTCCAATCAGGTGCAGCAACCATTCCCCCCCCCCTTCACTTCTTCAGCTGTCCTGTCAAAAAAGGCCTAAAGATGCCCAAAAAATAATCTTAAAATAAATAATAATGGTACATTTTATTTGTAATGCGCTTTACATTTAAGACAAACCTCAAAGTGCTACAGATAAGATGATAAAAGCAAGGTAAAAACATCAAATCAAATAAAAAAGTAAATCAAATAAAAACGCCACCGTGGACACGTACAGTACAGTAAGATAAAAGCGTCTGCAGGCATCGGCATGTACACGCGCCAACCTTGTCTCTGTTACAGATCGGTCGTTCCACTGAGACTCCCATTGACTTTGTGGTGACGGACACGCTGCCCGGTGGTCAGAACCAAGCGGACGGCCAGACGGTTCAGAGCACCATCTCCCGCTTCGCCTGCCGCATCATCTGCCAACGGAGCCCTCCTTACTCTGCACGCATCTACGCCGCCGGCTTCGACTCCTCCAAGAACATCTTCCTCGGGGTAGGCTGCAGTTAACTGCTGCCGTGGAGTCCAGTCCAGACCATAGATTCTCAATGAGATGAAACGTTTTTTAGGATGCTGCAGGGAAAAGTTCAGGAATGTGAACCGGCCGTCTCACGTTTTAGACGTAAAAGACGTCTCCTGTCTCAACAGCCAATGGAGAAGTCAGCTGGTGGAGTCTCCAGAGGCTGGTTTTAGACGTAAGAGACGTTTCCTGTCTCAATAGCCAATGGAGAAGTCAGCTGGTGGAGTCTCCAGAGGCTGGTTTTAGACGTAAGAGACGTCTCCTGTTTCAACAGCCAATGGAGAAGTCAGCTGGTGGAGTCTCCAGAGGCTGGTTTTAGGACCTAAGAGACGTCTCCTGTCTCAACAGCCAATAGAGAAGTCAGCTGGTGAAGTCTCCAGAGGCTGGTTTTAGACGTAAGAGACGTCTCCTGTTTCAACAGCCAATGGAGAAGTCAGCTGGTGGAGTCTCCAGAGGCTGGTTTTAGGACCTAAGAGACGTCTCCTGTCTCAACAGCCAATAGAGAAGTCAGCTGGTGGAGTCTCCAGAGGCTGGTTTTAGACCTAAGAGACGTTTCCTGTCTCAACAGCCAATAGAGAAGTCAGCTGGTAAAGTCAGCTACAAGCTATAGAAATAAAATGATCCATAATCCGTTTTATTTCAGCTGGAAATGGCAAAGTTTTAGACGGAGGATCAACGAACGTGACGTAAATCTTTGGTCTGAACTGGGCGAGACGAACGGCGATACTGGGTTAATTACTTGTGTTTTGTGTAATAAGAGGTGATTATTTTTTATTTTTTTTTACCTTTCCTCAGGAGAAGGCGGCCAAGTGGAGGATGCAGGACGGTCAGATGGACGGGCTCACCACCAACGGCGTTCTGGTGATGCACCCGTGCCACGGCTTCAGCCAGGGCTCCAAACCTGGCGTGTGGAGGGAAATGTCTGTCTGTGGAAACGTCTTCACGCTGCGGGAGACCAGATCATCGCAGCAGAGAGGCAAGATGGTGGGTGACTCCTCCCTGGCTCTTTATGGCAGCTGTAGTATGCTTTTTGAAGCTTTTTCTCATCTTTTTTTTTTCTTACTTGAACATAATCCCGTGCGCTCCAGTGATGATATCCAAATTGGAAACTCAGACTTCTATAAGAAAGAAATGAGTTAACCCTCCTGTTGTCCTCACGTCGAATTTGACCCGTTTTCATAGTTCTTTTATATCAGAAATATGGGTTTCTTTTGACCAAATTGCCCCAAAGAGTTGATGAGATAAGAAACAATAAAACTTGTTCTTGCATCGTCTGCTCCAACAATCAACAGATAACTCAAACATAAAAAACATCTTCACATATAGAGATGTAACGGTGTGAAAAGTCATCAGAATGATCTCAGTTTCCAGTATTACTGCAGTGTTTTTAAAAGTGTGTTCGTGTTTAGCAGCAACAGGAGAACTATCTTCAATCAGCTGTCCTTCGGCATTCTGTAACGCAATGTTTCCCAAACTTAGGGTCGGGACCCAAAATGGGTCGCAGACCCGTTTTATTGGGTCGCCAATTGGCAGAGTAAAATGAGAATCTGTCTTTTTGACTCTAGCGTACCTGAAAAACTAATACAGAAACAAACTAAATGCTCAGCATGACCTCAGCATGACCTCAGCATGACCTCAGCATGACCTCAGCATGACCTCAGCATGACCTCAGAATGACCTCAGCATGACCTCAGCATGACCTCAGAATGACCTCAGCATGACCTCAGCATGACCTCAGAATGACCTCAGCATGACCTCAGAATGGCACTTTCAAAAACCGAACCTAGAGTAGATCAGCTGGTTGAGATCTTCAACCAGACACATCCATCTCATTAAATTCAATTCAGCATTATTAAAACCATGTTGGTGTCGGTCCTGAGGGACGATGGGAGGGGACAGAGACACAGAAAGGACAATAGAGACCTTTTCTGCTTTTGATTACTTTTATAATGGAATAAATATACTTCATATACATTTAAATTCATGGTTTGTTCCGTCTTTTGTCCACAGTTTAAAAATGTAGATGTTACAATGATTCATGGTGTATTTTTGTAAATTTCTCTTTTGGGTCTTGAGCTGAAAAAGATTGGGAACCACTGCTGTAACGGATGAATGTAGAGGAGTAAAAAGTAGAATATTTCTCTCTGAAATGTAGCGGAGTAGAAGTAGAAAGTGGCTGGAAAAGACTCAAGTAAAGTACAAGTACCTCAACATTTGGTACCCAAGTACAGTACAGGAGTAAATGTACTTGGTTACATTCCACGACTTATAAGTGTTGCACATTAAAATGAGACTCAGCATTTAGATTCGGCCCTTAACGATCACAAAAACTGTGTAATTGAAAGAGGAAAAAATAATTTAGCACATTACGTTTTGCAAGTTAACGCTTTCTTTGCCTCCTCCCCAAAGCTAAACTCAGTCAGCCAACATTTGAACATGTTTGTTATATTATTTTTTTGGAAATGGGATGTAACGCTCCAACAATCAACAGATAACACAAACATAAAAAAACATCTTCACATCGAGGGATGTTACGGTGTGAAAATATATAGTGGCCTAAATCATCTCAGTTTTCGGGATTATTGCAACATTTTTAAAAGTGTGTTTAACTCCTTTAGCAGCAACAGGAGAACTATCTTCAATCAGCTGTCCTTCTGCATTCTTATAATAACCAAAATATGCCACTTCCCGCTTCCTCAAGATAGCAATACTCCCAGAATGCACCTGAACACACCTCCCTGTAAGACCAGCACGCCCAGAATGCACCTGAACACACCTCCCTGTAAGACCAGCACGCCTAGAATGCACCTGAACACACCTCCCTGTAAGACCAGCACGCCCAGAATGCACCTGAACACACCTCCCTGTAAGACCATCACGCCCAGAATGCACCTGAACACACCTCCCTGTAAGACCAGCACGCCCAGAATGCACCTGAACACACCTCCCTGTAAGACCAGCACGCCCAGAATGCACCTGAACACACCTCCCTGTAAGACCAGCACGCCCAGAATGCACCTGAACACACCTCCCTGTAAGACCAGCACGCCTAGAATGCACCTGAACACACCTCCCTGTAAGACCAGCACGCCCAGAATGCACCTGAACACACCTCCCTGTAAGACCAGCACGCCCAGAATGCACCTGAACACACCTCCCTGTAAGACCAGCACGCCCAGAATGCACCTGAACACACCTCCCTGTAAGACCAGCACGCCCAGAATGCACCTGAACACACCTCCCTGTAAGACCAGCACGCCCATGGGTGCACAAATGGGCGCAGGTGCATTTTCTATTTAAACGACGTGGGCGCGGGGGGGAATTGACAACCGCGTCGGTCTTAAACTAGCAAAGACACCTGCGTTGGGGTTTAATGTTCACATCCATGTCTACTTCATTGCCTTTGTTGGTGCATTGCTTCGTTTCTTTGCACGTTACTGCCACCAACTGTCGATCAACAGAACAGCAGAAAACCTGAGGCAGGAATATTCATGCAATATTTCATTCTGACTTTTATTTATTCAAAAATATTCCCAGTGAGATTCAGAGTAAAGTAAAAGGGTTCACACAAAAGTACAAACAGACTTGAAACAAAAATGGACATACGAGACATAATGAGACGTTACCTGCGGGTCTTTTCTCCTCTTCTCTCAGCACGGTCCTGATCACGGTACAGCGTCACCACAATGGTGCAATTTTACAGAAATACAACGTATGTGATGGAAATCCACCAAGTGCAACGCTTGTCAAAAACAAGTATTTTCCATGAAGACACCAGTCATGAGATTAGCTGCAGTATCGTGGACATAATCATTACATTTTGAATTAAACATATACAAGCTTACCATAGACGTAAAACAATCTTTATCGATGGTAGGGGCCCTATCTTAGACCGAATAGGGCCCCTACACTTAACATCTAACCTGACATATGTTATTGTACACACATGGCTGTATGTAACAACCTTAACACTATCCTTGTTTTTGTCATTGTGTGTTTGGATGCATTTTTTATTGATATTTTGTATTTTCTTTTCTACTTTTTACTGCAACTAACAGTTTCCCTCAGGAAAATTAAAGTTTTATCTTATCGCATGTGCATGAAACAATCAGGCCCTCCTGCCTGTTAAAACCATAAATCCTTCACATAATATGTCTGTAATTTGTAAGGTTGGGGGGGATTGATACAGCATTGTATTGCGATATTTTCAGTGACAATACTGTATCGATCTTTTATTATATATTATATATGTGTTGGTCAGTTTGTCCCATTTTGCAGTAATAACATTGAAATGGTTTCTTTTTTAGATAAAACCGATGTTGATGAAGGAATATCTAATCTGTCTTTCATATAACGAATTTAACCCAGATGCAGTGTGATATGTTTATATCTTCTGCTCGTGTCTCCTTCAGGTGGACTCTGAGTCTAACGAGCTGGTGGACGGGTCTCTCATCGACCTGTGCGGCGCCACCCTACTGTGGCGGACGGCGGACGGCCTGGCGCACACGCCCACCGTCAAACACCTGGAGGCTCTGCGGCAGGAGCTGAACGCCGGGCGGCCGCAGTGCCCCGTGGGCCTCAACACGCTGGCGTTCCCCAGCCTTCGCCGCAAAGACGTCCTGGACGAGAAGCAGCCCTGGGCCTACCTGCGCTGCGGCCACGTGCACGGCTACCACGGCTGGGGGGGCCGCCGCGACCCCGCGGTGGAGGCGGAGTGTCAGGAGAGAGAGTGCCCCATGTGCCGGACGCGGGGCCCGTACAAGCCGCTGTGGCTGGGCTGCGAGGCGGGCTTCTATGTGGACGCGGAGCCGCCGACCCACGCCTTCGTCCCCTGTGGTCACGTCTGCTCGGGGATGACGACGGCGTTCTGGAGTCAGATCCCGCTGCCGCACGGCACGCACGCCTTCCACGCCGCCTGCCCTTTCTGCATCCAGCCGCTGGGCGGAGAGGCCGGCTGCATCAGACTCATCTTCCAAAGCCCGCTGGACTAGAAACACTCGGACTTCTTATCTCAAGCCTTAACCAAGGGCGTAGGTTTTGTGTCAGCAGTCGGGGGGGGAACACAGACAGGTTTAAGACATAAAGCACACCCCAAGAAATACATCTGTAAAATAACTGAAAAGGTTCTGGCAGTGCAATACCCGGACTTTGCCCCGCAATTAAAATAATGGAAATGATGTGTGAACCTACAGTTAAAATACAGAAACATTTTCTGTTGGACCAAATATATAAAATGATCTCATATCTCAGTTAGTAACCTTCTAAAAACGTTGAAAGAAACTTCAAACATGTTGAAAAAAGCAACAAAAACATCAGAAATGGGGCAAAGAATTCGGAAGAAAGTGACAACGTGGACTTAGGCTGAATCCCATTTCTCCATCTTACCCTTACCCCTTGGCCCTTGAAACCAAGGGGTAAGGGGTAGGGGTGAAAACATCCCCCTATGAAATGGGACACCACTTGGTGACATCACCACACAGTATTGATTTATCTCCCAAAACCAAGCATATATTTTGAGGGGAGAAATCTACCTCAGAAATCTACCCCCCACCCCCTCCCAAAATCTACGCCTACTGCCTTAACCAACAGTTTTTTTTCATAACTTAATTCTTTTAATTTAACTTAACTTAATTTTGACCAACATATAAAGAGTTGATTCCTTTAAATATTATTTGATTCAGGTGTTAAAGTGGTGAAAGTTCTTCCCTTGGCAAAACTGTGACGATGTTAGATTTGCCTTATACTTTCTTTTTAATTTATTCCTTTTATTTCTTCAGTAAAATGTTTTGTAAATCAATGCAGGATGTAACAGCTGATTACTGCCTCGACTTGCCTTAAAGAGCCATTAACGCTGATGGTGCGTTCCATTACAAGTCCGATTTTTCATTGTTTTCATCAGCTCTCGCCACGTTAGCCATTGTTAGCAACGCCAGTTGATAACAAGGCATTACGCTGTATTTTGTGCATACAAACAGCGTAACAACATGTCTACAGATAGAAGATGGACAGGACTGTGCACGTCTGGATTCACTGAGACACAAATAAGACAGAAGTGCAAATAACTGCACGTTACTGCAGCTTTCACTGCTGTTTATTTTGAGCTCGGTGTACTGCGAAATTATCTTAATTCCCAACTCCAAAATCTGAGTTTTTTCTGAGTTTGACATCGGAGAAATCCGACTTCCGAGTACAAATGGAACGCACCATAGGGCTCATGTTCACCTGGCATTGACAGGCGCCTCAGGTGATCCAATCACAAGTGGACAGCTAGAGGACGTCACCTGGCAGCAAAATGCGTCTCCGAACTCCTGAGTGACCACCGCTCTGCATGCAGGTAAACATGTCCATCATCCCTGAAGACACTGACTTTGTTTACCTGCACATAATATTCCAGTTTTCACCCTTATTCCGAAAAAAGACAATATTCCGACTAAGCTGTTTTAACAGCTAATGAAGGTGAATATCCCACTAATATTCCAGTTTACATGCAACTGGGCAAAAATAGGATTTTATCAAAGTGTTCCAGTTGTTTCATTCCTTCAACCAGCTTCTTTAAAACATCGGCGTTGTCTGCAGGTTTTTGGATGTGTACCAGCATATCCAAAAACCTGTAGACACCCAAGTCTGTGAGAATGCTTAAAAGTAGCTGCGTTGCTCCTACTTTCGTTTGGCCGAGAATCTCTACGGCAGCTCTGCAAACTGTCACTTAGCAACGCACAGAGCTGATCGTCATAAACAGGCAAGAGGCCATAAACTGTTACAAACTGCAGTAAAACCCCTGATTGAGACGCATATCCTGAATGCGCTGTATCCAAACAATGCCTCTAAAACCTGAATAATACTAGAATATCACGGATGTCTTAATCAGAAAATGCTTTATTTGGAAAAAGGCCTAATTCTGAATATCTATACAGAATATGGTCTATTAGCCTGAAGTCGTCAGACTCAGATTCTAGTCTGAATATGAGTCTGATTCTGCTCCGTTGGGCTGTGATTCTGGGACGTGTTGCAACCAAAAATGACTCTGCACTCAATTGGACCTACAACCAATCAGAGCAACACATAGACCTACTACCAATCAGAGCAACACATAGACCTACAACCAATCAGAGCAACACATAGACCTACAACCAATCAGAGCAACACATAGACCTACTACCAATCAGAGCAACACATAGACCTACAACCAATCAGAGCAACGGATAGACCTACAACCAATCAGAGCAACACATAGACCTACTACCAATCAGAGCAACACATAGACCTACAACCAATCAGAGCAACGGATAGACCTACAACCAATCAGAGCAACAGATAGACCTACAACCAATCAGAGCAACGGATAGACCTACAACCAATCAGAGCAACGGATAGACCTACAACCAATCAGAGCAACAGATAGACCTACAACCAATCAGAGCAACAGATAGACCTACAACCAATCAGAGCAACACATAGACCTACAACCAATCAGAGCAACAGAGTATGTGACGTATGTTGAACTTCTGCTGAATCCTGTAAGAAGGACGGCAAAAACATCTTTCCGATCGACAAACGCCTCGATGGCG
>JABXJD010000177.1:982500-990000 GCA_013375575.1 Percina caprodes | reverse complement strand
GTCTACATAATGCACAGTCTTCCCATTTTTTCCTAACACTATTATCGCTTTTCCCGACATTTTTGTCACTTTTTCAATGTTGTGGGTGCTTTTTTTTATGTTTGATATTTCTAATGTTGACATTTTCAGCCCTTATTTTGAAGGCCCATTTTTTGTGATTAAAAAAACAACTGAAAACGGGTCAAATTTGAACCGAGGACAACATGAAGGTTAACAGAAAGCTCACCAATGAAATACACCTCATATGTAATAGTTATGTGTGTGTGTGTGTGTGTGTGGGGGTCATTAAACAATTTTTTTTCTTTAATGTTCTAAGTTGGAGTTAGTAGAAATTATAAATAGCATCATTTTCTTTTAGCAAACATCATGCACGTCGTTAGGCCTATTTTAGGGATTGCAGATAACAGCAGGTGTGCGTAATAGGAGAATCACCAGTGATGTGTTCAGGGAAACTCAGGATAAACAGACTTCAGGTTAGAGCAAAAGCAAAACAGGGTCAAGATACTGGAGTCATGACAGAAGAGGGGGGCTCTTCCTCCAGCCTTGAGGAAGCAGAGACCTGAACCCCAAACCCGGACCAGAAAAGCCCGGGGTGCGTTCCACCTTCACCCTGTGTGCAGCGTTGGGCTCCGGTTTCCTGGTTGAACGGCACGTTGCTTCCCAACCCGAACAGAAGGAACACATCCAAAACATCTTAACTTACACACTACTGTCAGAGTGTCGCCGCGCTGCAGTCCAGACGAGTCTCTGTTTCTCTCTGAAAGAAAAGTCAAAGGGACTTCATCAGGTCTTCAACAGCCCAGCAGAGTCTCTGGACCACTGGTGAGTCCAGCTGATCAGGTTTAACTTCCTCCAAGCAGGATTAACACTGAGCTTCGATCTTTAAAGAACAAACTGGATGACCTGCGTCAACAGGTTGGAGCCTGCTACGAATATCGTGAGTCTGGTATAATGGCTTTCACGGAAACTTGGCTTAGCGAAGAAGTGCCAGACAACTTTATTCAAATTGAGGGTTTCTCACACCTACGGTTAGACAGAGATGCAAACTCGGGCAAGACACGGGGGGGAGGATTGTGTATTTATATCAAGGACAGTTGGTGCCGTAACTTTGCAGTGAGAGACAAAATATGCAACCCCGATTTGGAGCTGCTGTTGTTACCCTGCGGCCACACTACCTGCCAAGGGAATTCACCAATATATTTGTGTGTGTTGTTTATATTCCGCCAAGTGGGAACGCCAGCAGAGCAGCTCAGGCAATCACGGACTGTGTCCATCGACATCTACAGAACAAACCTGACGCTCCCATGCTAATACTTGGCCATTTTAATCACTGCAGTTTGAATAAAACTTTACCTGGTTTTCATCAATACGTTAAGTGCAACACCAGAAACGACAACATCCTTGATAAATGCTATGGCAATATCAAGGACGCCTATACAGCTAGAGCCAGACCCCCTCTGAAGAACTCTGACCATAATGTTATCCAGCTCCTCCCCACATATCGCTCAGTTTTCAAGTCCAGCAAACCAGTGACCCAGTCCGTGAAGGTATGGTCCAGTGACAAGGTGGAGGAGCTGAAGGGATGCTTCCTCTGCACAGACTGGGATATCTTTTTTAAGGACGCAGACATTGACAGTGCTACTGAATCAATCACTGCCTACATATCTTTTTGTATTGATTCTGTTATACCCCAGAAAACTGTTAAAATATATCCTAATAATAAACCCTATATCACAAAAGGTATTAGGGATTGTATCAATAGGAAGAAAACGGCTTTCAAATCTGGAAATAAGGCGGAAGTCCGAGCTGCACAAAAGGACCTCAATCAGCAAATGAGAGCGGCCCGGCAGCAGCATCGGGAGCGGGCAGAACAAGAACTGTTAGAGTCCAACACAAAGTCCCTGTGGGACTCCATCAGACGTATGACCAACATGGACACTAAAAGGAAGCCCCTGTTTGCCCACAACGAAATTGCAAAAGCAAACGAGCTAAATAATTTCTATACACGTTTTAACACTGATAATGCAGGGAATGTGCTGTAGTGTTGGAGAATGTAATTTGTAATGTGAACCTGGATAGAATCATAATTGATCCGCATACTGTTACTAAGGTGTTTAAAAAAATACAAACAACCAAAGCAACAGGCCCTGATAACCTTTCTGCTTTTCTTTTAAAAACTTTTGCAGAAGAGTTGTCTCCGGCCTGGCATAAACTATTCCAGCTTTCTATAGATACGTTCACAATACCAAATCTGTGGAAAAAATCTACTATTATTCCAGTTCCTAAAAAAGTCTGTCCCCAGGAGAATGATGATTATCGGCCAGTGGCTGTTACCTCTAATGTTTTTAAATCAATGGAAAGGCTTATGATAGAGAAACTTCATACTGATGTGGATCAATTGTTAGATAGATATCAATTTGCGTACACAAAAAATTGTAGTACAAGTGATGCCATATCAACAATAATGCACCTTACTCTGAAGCACCTTGAAAGTCCTGTTGCATATGCCAGATTGCTTTTTGTTGATTTTAGTTCTGCCTTCAACTCAATCCAACCAGATATCATGCTTAGGAAACTAGTTCAGTTAAATGGAAACCCTTTTTTAATTAGGTGGTATCACTCTTTCTTGTCCAACAGGCCACAGCAGGTGAAGTTTAACTCCGTCCTGTCTGATATAACAGTGTGCAGCACTGGCGCCCCCCAAGGGTGTGTCAGTCCCCCCCTCTTGTTTACATTGTACACCAATGACTGCATCAGCTCTGAGCCAAACCAACATATAGTCAAATTTTCAGATGACACTGTCCTTCTTAGTTTGCTTACTAGAGAAAGCAATACAAGTTTCCATCAGGTTGCTGTGGACAAGTTTGTCAACTGGTGTGATTCACACCAACTTCATGTTAACACCAGCAAAACTGTGGAAATGCTGGTAGATCCTAGATCAGTTGGAGACCAGATCCCTGTATCCATCCATGGTCATGACATCAAGCAGGTGTCCTCTTTTAAATATCTAGGAGTGTATATTGACAAGGACCTGAGTTGGTGCTCACATGTTACAAATGTCTGTGCCAGAACTCATCAGCGTCTCCACTTTTTGCGCAGGCTTAGAGTGTTTGGGGTCTGTAAAAATATCATGTTAATCTTCTATAGAGCAACATTAGAGTCAATTCTTCGGTATGGTATTACCAGCTGGTTTGGAAATTTGACAGTAAAATCTAAATCCCAGATTTTTAATCTGGTTAAGACGGCAGGTAAAATTATGGGAACACCTGCAGCTTTCAACCCGCAGGAGCTTTTTGAACAGGCAACAATCAGGCAGGCTAAGACCATTCTGTCTGATAACTCTCACGTCTTGTTTTCACAGTTTGAGCTGTTGAACTCAGGAAAGAGGTTCAGGGTTCCTTTGTGTAAATATAATAGGTATAAGCACTCATTTGTCCCTATCGCAGTAAAGCTCATTAATGAACAGAGATGAATGTATGACTACGAATATTTTAATTTATATTTATGACTACGAATATTTTAATTTATATTTGTGACTATCATGGATGAATGAAATTGTTTGTGTTGTGAAGTATGGCTTTTATCTTGTTTAGTATAGGAAATTGTAAATCTGCAATTTGCACAGGCCCTCGAGTGGCCCCTATGTTGACTGTACATTTGTCTTTTAATTGTTTTTAACCCTGTGCTTGTCGGTATGTCTGTAACTCTTGCAGCAAAGTGAGTTGCTCAGTGTCCAAAGCAAATTTCTCCTTAGGGAGACTAATAAAAATACTTTACTTTACTTCAGCTCTGCTCAGGCAGGAACTTCCTCTCTTTTCCTTTCTGGTGACATGTGGACCAACATAAGGATGGCTGTCTGTCTGCAGGCCGCTGTACAGCAGCCCACTTTAACAGCTTTAACCAGTCTCTCTGGGGGGTCTCAGGGTTTGGACATGTTGGAAAAGTTAATAAGTTAGTGCTACGTAGTGTTGGAAACGTCAAAAAGTGACAAACATTCAAAAAAAGAGTCAAAAGTGTTGAAAAAAGGGACAAAAACATAATAAAAGTGATTTATTTGGGTTAACCAGTCTCTCTGGGGCAGATCTCAGGAAGCTGTTTTTTTGGAGTTTAGGTTACTTCCTGCTTTACGGCTGTTGTTACCGGTTACAGATCGCTTCATGAATACTGCTTCCTGTATGGCCTCTGGCTGTTTCACAATAAAAGCTTTTCAACAGAAAACCAGTGGGAGGCTTTTAATGTGAAGCAGCTGGAGGAAATGAAATGTGTTCAAGCACGCAGAGCAAGGTGCTCTTGAGCAAGGCACCGAACCTCAGCCTCAGGGCGTTGGTCCCCCCCACACTCTGACATCTCTCCATTAGTGCATGTACAGGACCTGAGCATGTGTGTGTAGTTCAGGCCTGTGTGTAGTGTGTAATAACAACAGAGTGTACATTGTAATTTCCCCATAGGGGATCAATAAAGAGTATAAATTACAATAATAATAATAATAATAAAATAGTATAAATTATATAAAAAATATAAATTATAATTAAAAAAATTTATAAATACCAAAAAAATATAAATTATTATAAAAAATAAAAAAATTAGCGAGTGAGGGGATCATGGAGCGTGAGATTGGTCGGAGAATCGGAGCAGCGGGGGTATTACATTCAGTTTATCGCACCGTTGTGACGAAAAGAGAGCTGAGCCAGAAGACAAAGCTCTCGATCTACCGGGCAATTTTCGTTCCTACCCTCACCTATGGTCATGAAGGCTGGGTCATGACCGAAAGAACGAGGTCCAGGGTACAAGCGGCCGAAATGGGTTTCCTCAGGAGGGGGGCCGGCGTCTCCCTTAGAGATCGGGTGAGAAGCTCAGTCATCCGAGAGGAGCTCGGAGTAGAGCCGCTGCTCCTTCGCGTCGATAGGAGCCAGTTGAGGTGGTTCGGGCATCTGGTAAGGATGCCTCCAGGGCGCCTCCCTAGGGAGGTGGTCCAGGCACGTCCAGCTGGGAGGAGGCCTCGGGGAAGACCCAGGACTAGGTGGAGGGACGTCCAGCTGGGAGGAGGCCTCGGGGAAGACCCAGGACTAGGTGGAGAGATTATATCTCCAACCTGGCCTGGGAACGCCTCGGGATCCCCCAGTCGGTGCTGGTTGATGTGGCTCGGGAAAGGGAAGTTTGGGGTCCCCTACTGGAGCTGCTGCCCCCGAGACCAGATACCGGATAAGCGGATAAAGATGGATGGATGGATATAAATAAAAAAATATAAATTATTATAAAAAATAAAAAAATTAGCATGTGCTGTCCTCAATAAAGAGTATTAATAAAAAAATATAATAATAATAAAAAGTATAAATTCTAAAAAAAACTTAAATTATTCTAAAAATATAAATTATTATAAATAAAATATGAATTACTATAAAAAATAAGGGCTCAATAAAGAGTATATATAGTAATAATAATAATTATAACAATAATAAAAAAGGGTATTAGTTATAAAAATATATATAAATTATTAAAATAAATTATTATATAAAAAATTAGCAGTGCTATTCTTTACGCTCGTGTTGTTTTTCTCGATCCAAATTAAAACAACATTTTTTTCCCTTTTCCCGATGTTTTTTTGTCACTTTCTATTTTTTTTACATTTTGGTTGTTTTTCAGCGTTTTTTCCTGCACTTTTTTACATTTTTGTTGTTTTCTTCTGTCATTTTTGTCACTTTTTTCAACGTTCTTGGTTGATAGAAACCCAAATTTCTGATATAGAAACTTTTATAAAATGGGGACACCAGGAGGGTTAATAGAAACTTGGGCACGGGGTTGGGGGGTACAGCTTCTGGGGCTCCAGCCCCGGATGTTTTAGGGTTTTAAAACCTGCACAACAATGGAGCAAAAGTGTAATTACTGGGGAAATATCACCATTCATTGAGTAAAATCTATTCCAGCGTCCTGTAACAAAAACAGGTTTCTAGATAACGTGACCCCAAACGGCTTCTGATTCATAACGTTGTAACTTAATAATATAACTAGTAGAAACAGACTGTCTTTGGGAGCTAAAAGCTAACAGTGTCCCCGTTCTGCTGATGTCTTTGTTGTCTTCCTGTCCCTTACAGAAGGTTTTGTATCCAGCCTAGAAGTCCACAGTTTATCGGGGTCATTGTGCTATTAATCCGTACCGTTACATGCAAGATTGATAGACTGTATGTAAGAAATGTAAATAATGTGTCCTTTATATGAGTTATAATGTTCAATATGTGTATTTTTGCATGGATGACAAGTTTTTAGGTGTGTATATACAGGGTTCGTACATCTTTTCCAAGGTCAAATTCAAGCACTTTAAGCGCTTTCAAGGTCCATTTTATTTCAATAATAATTTCAATTTTTTTCCAACACCTTGCACCACCGTAAGTTACATACCAATACATAGTCAAAATTATTAGTCAAAATTACCCCCCCCCCCCCACTGTTTCGCTTTGGGTTCTGCTTTCGTGCGCTCCCGGGTCGTTGGGGCCGACGTGCACTCGGCTCGGACCCTGTTGTAACTGCTTGCAGTTCTAGTTTAACTATTGTTTGCTGAGTGGAACTGACTGGACTAAAGGGGGACAAAGTGTCTTAATCTGATTCTGGAAGTTGCACACACTTGTTTCTTTTTTAAATAATTATTAAAACTGCATTTTGGATTTCATGTTTTTCCTTTTCTTTCACCCTTTGTGTAGATATGGCTGCTGCAAACTATCTGCCATCTGAAGATCAGTTTCTGTGCTCCATCTGTCTGGATGTGTTCACTGATCCTGTCTCCACATCATGTGGACACAACTTCTGCAAAACCT
Source organism: Percina caprodes (assembly GCA_013375575.1). Classification (NCBI taxonomy): domain Eukaryota; kingdom Metazoa; phylum Chordata; class Actinopteri; order Perciformes; family Percidae; genus Percina; species Percina caprodes. The sequence continues at coordinate 983,191 of JABXJD010000177.1, read as the reverse complement.
GCATCACTGAACACTGGAATACTAATGACCAGTACCTGTGTCCGCTGTGTAAAAAGGTTTTCAACACAAAACCTGAGCTGCACGTCAACACTTTACTTTCTGAGATGGTCGCTCAGTTCAGACAGTCAGCTCAACAGAAAGCCAGCAGCAGCAGCTCAGAGCAACAAGTGTCCAAACCAGGAGAAGTTCCCTGTGACGTCTGCACTGGAACCAAACTGAAGGCCCTGAAGTCCTGCCTGGTGTGTCTGGCCTCCTACTGTGAGACTCACCTGGAGCCTCATCTGACCATGTCAGGTCTGAAAAGACATCAGCTGATCGACCCTGTGGAGAACCTGGAAGGCAGGATGTGTACGAAGCACGATAAACCTCTGGAGCTGTTCTGTAAGACCGACCAGACATGTGTCTGCATGCTCTGCACTGTTTTAGACCACAAGATGCATGATGTTGTTCCTCTGAAAGAAGGATATGAAGGAAAGAAGGCAGAGCTGGGGAAGACAGAGGCTGAAATCCAGCAGATGATCCAGAAGAGACGACTGAAGGTTCAGGAGGTCAAACACTCAGTGGAGCTCAGTGAGGAAGCTGCAGACAGAGAGATAGCAGAAGGTGTTCAGGTCTTCACTTCTCTGAAGGAGTCTGTTGAGAGAGGCCTGAATGAGCTCATCAACACCATCAAAGAGAAGCAGAAAACAAC
>JABXJD010000177.1:972500-977500 GCA_013375575.1 Percina caprodes | reverse complement strand
TGTGTGTTAAAAATGTTTAGCAGACCCAGGTCAAGATACGCAATTGAATGCAAGACGGGTCTCAGAGACCCGAAAGCCGAGGCCACGCCACTAGAGATGTACAGTCAAATACTGGCCCGGGTCCCAGAGAGCCAAAGGCCGCGGTAGATGAAAACATACAATTAAATTCCGCTAATAGAGAAAGACAGTTGAATACAGGGCGTGTCCCAGAGACCCGAAGGCCGAGGCTGTCGTAGTAGAGAAATACAGTCGAATGCAGGATGGATCCCAGAGACCCAAAGGCCGTGGTAGATGAGAAAATACAATTGAATAGGGACCCGTGTCCCAGAGACCTCAAGGCCGATTCTGCGGTAGTAGAAAAATACGATCGTATTCTGGCCCGGGTCCCAGATACCCAAAGGCCAAGGCCACGCTAGTAGAGAAACACAGTCGAATACAGGACAGGGCCGAAGACCTGAAGGCCGAGGCCACGGTAGATGTGAAATACAGTCAAATGCAGGACGGGTCCCAGAGACCAGAAGGCCGAGGCCGTGGTAGAAGTGAAATGCTATAGAATTCGGGTCAGGTTCCCTGGGATCTGAAGGGCCAGGTCCACGGTAGTACACGTGACATGAAATGAAACAAGCGTTAAGGCTGAATCTCATTTCTTCCCCTTACCCCTTCCCCTTGGCCCTACCCCTCGTTTTTGCGCGTTCACGCGGGACCTAGTGGTGTCCCAAACCTTTAAGTGACCGAGGGCTAGGGGAACGATCGAGGGCTGTATACCCCTAGAAACCAAGTCAGATCTATCAGCTCACTTGAAAACGCTGAAGCAACAATGGCTGCCGCATCTACAAGAGAGACACATAAATGGAAGTATTTTCGGCTTAAATAATTGATTTAAAAGTTACGACAGTATTGTTTTGTGGTCTATGCATTCCTGTACATGTATACTTGCAACAACGTTCTTAATTAAAACTTTTTAAAAATCGCTAGCTTGCGCTAACGCTAATCGCTAACGCTAATCGCTAACGTTGATTTGAACAACAGTCCCGCATTTCTCTGCCTTGAATGGACTGTATACATCGCATAGACTGTATATATTAATATTAACGGTCTATGATACATCGCTACGTGCTTTACATATACCGTCCTGTATTAGACAGGGACCAGGAGGACACTGCAGCTGGTCCACTTTGGGGCTGAAAACAAGCAGAAGTTTCTTAAATCATGTGTTCATGTTGTACCTGTTCATTATTGCATTGGTACTGTATTATTGTAATCATTTGTAATTAATTCCTGTTCATGCACTTGTATATTGTTGTTGGTTATGATCAGTGTTACCAGATCTTGCGAGACAAATAAGCAACCAGGCCTGTGAAAACAAGCCCAAAACAAGCGACTTTTTCTACGGAGCCCCCCTTAAGATCCTGGAAAATAAAAATAAACTGTGTGGTTTTACAATCCGTGGGGACGGATTGTCAATTTCCATCCATGTGGACAGATTGGTAAACTGTAGCCTACAGTTTATTTATTTTCTCCCCCTGAGCTTCAGGACAATGAGCACAGGAGGGAGTTAAACCACCTTTTAACATTATTTAACATTAGAAAACTGATGGCATATCAAATTTGCACTTTTTCACAGTAATTTTGAGTTGTTCCCCACGAATCCATCCTTGAATCCATTCTTTTACTCCTTTCTCTTTCTCCCAGTATTTGTTATATTTCTTCCCGTATTTCACCACTTTATCCCGGGCATTTATTCCTCCAAAACCTCTCCTACAGTCCAGTCACCATCGGTCGCTACTCGCGCATTTTCCTAACCAGAAAAACAACAGACTGCCCTGCTCTGCCTCTGATTGGCTGGTACTCGATGCCATCTGGGTCAGAGCCAATTAGAAGCAGGAAGTGGGCGGGATATAACTCTGTTGTCTCTAGTGTGTATGGGGAAAGGGGAGGGACCGAGGGAACAGGCAAGACAAACTCCTACGTTTAAATAACATAGAAAATACCTGCTTGACAACTTATTATGGAGCTGGGAACAAGCCCAAATAAGCAACTACACTTAAGTAACAAGCCCAAGAAAACCGCGACCCGCGACTACCAATATTTGTAAGCGACTTTACAGAAAAACAAGCCCAAAGTCGCTTATAATAAGCGGACTTGGCAACACTGGTTATGATAGGGACACTGATGATTTGTGAGGGGGGGGGGTTACCGGCCAACAGGCATCAGACTGGTCTGGAATAGAATAACAGCTGTAGTTAATTTGTTTGTTTGTGGTCTTGTGTCTTTTTTTAGTTTTATACATTTGAAGCCTTTTTATGTGTGTGACATGTAAGTTATGGGTCTAATAGTTGATAATGGTTCTGTAATATAATATATTTAATGTAATGTTTTTGCCTGTTATGTTTAATTTATCAGGCAATAAAGACAGAATTTTGTTAAAATGTTTTTCTGAACATCAATGACATTCAAAACGGTGATAACTGAAACAGATATACAACACACCGTGTGTGTGTGTGTGTGTGTGTGTGTGTGCATATGTATTGCAAACAGACCTAAGTATTACACAGAAAACATCTGCCTCTGCACCACCAAAGGGAACATAACATAACTAAAACATATATAAATGCATATGACACTGTTGTCAAAACCCACAATCAACAGAGACGCCATCTTGGAAGTTTGGGATCAATACTGAATGGTGATGTCACCAAGTGGTGTCCCGTTTCATAGGGGTATGTTTGCACCCCTAGCCCTTACCCCTTGGTTTTGAGGGCCAAGGGGTAGGGGTAAGGGCCAAGGGGAAGGGGTAAGGGGAAGAAATGGGATTCAGCCTAAGTCTATGTTGGAGAGATGTTCTCTCTCGTTTGGTGGGCTCCTCTCTAGTTCTTCAGAGCAAGAGTTACCAAAATAAAAGAGGAAAAAAACAGAAAGCCACAACCCTGACCCTGACCATCATAAGATTTACTGAAGGTAACAGTCATCACACTTGTTTCTTTTTACACAAACAATGAGGAGGTTTGTACAGATGTTTTTAATATTTCTGAGGAACTTGGATGCTTAAAATCTTCTGAACATTGCAATACATGTCAGAACTGGAGAAAATTGCAAAGTTCTGCAGGGATTGAGGTCGGGCTTGGCCAGCGGGATCCATAGCGCTCCTACACACACACCAGGGTTGGGATGACGAGATGTTTTTCACCATAACACAGGAAGCTGTTGTATATTGACTTTATGCTGTGTAAACATTTCTGAAGACATCTACATGCTTATATTAAGTCATGGTGTCTTCTACTGACGACAGGAAGCTAATTGTATGTGACACAGATCATCTGATTAACATGAAGTTCAGAATCAGCTTCACATGGTGTTGTCTACACATGGTCTACAGCAACATGACCTTTCATTAGTGCGTGTTCTCTGTTGCCACATTGTGGCCACAGGAAGTGGTACGAAATGTACAATACGTCTTTTTCAGTGCCACGCAATCCACGCCAAAGAATGTCTAACTCATGCACACACAGTGCCTGATTATCCCAGAAATGCACAGCCACGTAGACCAGCGCTCCATCAGGATCCCTGACACCAATGTGCGAGGGCCCATTCACCGCTGCTTGCAACTTAAATTAGAACTGTATTTTGAATATAACATGTTTCTTTTCTTTCACCCTTTGTGTAGATATGGCTGCTGCAAACTATCTGCAGTCTGAAGATCAGTTTCTGTGCTCCATCTGTCTGGATGTGTTCACTGATCCTGTCACCATACCATGTGGACACAACTTCTGTAAAACCTGCATCACTGAACACTGGAATACTAATGACCAGTACCTGTGTCCCCTGTGTAAGGAGCATTTTACCAGAAGACCTGATTTGAGGATCAACACTTTCATCTCTGAGATGGTCGCTCAGTTCAGACAGTCAGCTCAACAGAAAGCCAGCAGCAGCAGCTCAGAGCAACAAGTGTCCAAACCAGGAGAAGTTCCCTGTGACGTCTGCACTGGAACCAAACTGAAGGCCCTGAAGTCCTGCCTGGTGTGTCTGGTCTCCTACTGTGAGACTCACCTGGAGCCTCATCTGACCACGTCAGCTCTGAAAAGACATCAGCTGATCGACCCTGTGGAGAACCTGGAAGGCAGGATGTGTAAGGAGCACGATAAACCTCTGGAGCTGTTCTGTAAGACCGACCAGACATGTGTCTGCATGCTCTGCACTGTTTTAGACCACAAGACGCATGATGTTGTTCCTCTGAAAGAAGAATATGAAGGAAAGAAGGCAGAGCTGGGGAAGACAGAGGCTGAAATCCAGCAGATGATCCAGAAGAGACGACTGAAGGTTCAGGAGATCAAACAGACAGTGGAGCTCAGTGAGGAAGCTGCAGACAGAGAGATAGCAGAAGGTGTTCAGGTCTTCACTTCTCTGAAGGAGTCTGTTGAGAGAGGCCTGAATGAGCTCATCAACACCATCAAAGAGAAGCAGAAAACAACAGAAAAACAGGCCGAAGCTTTCATCACAGAGCTGGAACAGGAAATCTCTGAGCTGATGAAGAGAAGCACTGAGGTGGAGCAGCTCTCACGCTCTGAAGACCACCTCCATCTTCTCCAGGGGGTCCAGTCCCTAAACACCAACCACCCTCCACCCACCAAGGACTGGACAGACGTCAGCGTCCGTCCATCATATGAGGGGACTGTGGTGAAAGCTGTGGCTCAGCTGGAGGAGACGCTCAGTAAAGAGATGAAGAAGCTGTTTGAGTCTGAGCTGAAGAGGGTCCAGCAGTATGCAGTGGATGTGACTCTTGATCCTGATACAGCATATCCTCTACTCATCCTGTCTGATGATGGGAAACAAGTGAATCTTGGTGACGTGAGGAAGAATCTCCCAGACAACCCAGAGAGATTTTCTTATTGTCCTTGTGTTTTAGGAAAACAGAGTTTCTCTTCAGGCAGATTTTACTTTGAGGTTCAAGTTAAAGGAAATACTGAATGGGATCTAGGAGTGGCCAGAGAGTCGATCAACAG
>JABXJD010000177.1:967500-970000 GCA_013375575.1 Percina caprodes | reverse complement strand
TGCAGTCCAGACGAGTCTCTGTTTCTCTCTGAAAGAAAAGTCAAAGGGACTTCATCAGGTCTTCAACAGCCCAGCAGAGTCTCTGGACCACTGGTGAGTCCAGCTGATCAGGTTTAACTTCCTCCAAGCAGGATTAACACTGAGCTTCAGCTCTGCTCAGGCAGGAACTTCCTCTCTTTTCCTTTCTGGTGACATGTGGACCAACATAAGGATGGCTGTCTGTCTGCAGGCCGCTGTACAGCAGCCCACTTTAACAGCTTTAACCAGTCTCTCTGGGGGGTCTCAGGGTTTGGACATGTTGGAAAAGTTAATAAGTTAGTGTTACGTAGTGTTGGAAACGTCAAAAAATAGTGAAAAACATTCAAAAAAAGAGTCAAAAGTGTTGAAAAAAGGGACAAAAACATAAGAAAAAGTGATTTATTTGGGTTAACCAGTCTCTCTGGGGCAGATCTCAGGAAGCTGTTTTTTTGGAGTTTAGGTTACTTCCTGCTTTACGGCTGTTGTTACCGGTTACAGATCGCTTCATGAATACTGCTTCCTGTATGGCCTCTGGCTGTTTCACAATAAAGGCTTTTCAACAGAAAACCAGTGGGAGGCTTTTAATGTGAAGCAGCTGGAGGAAATGAAATGTGTTCAAGCACGCAGAGCAAGGTGCTCTTGAGCAAGGCACCGAACCTCAGCCTCAGGGCGTTGGTCCCCCCACTCTGACATCTCTCCATTAGAGCATGTACAGGACCTGAGCATGTGTGTGTAGTTCAGGCCTGTGTGTAGTGTGTAATAACAACAGAGTGTACATTGTAATTTGTAATAAATAGTATAAATAATAATAATAATAAAATAGTATAAATTATAAAAAAAATATAAATTATTACAAAAATAATTTTTTTGCATGTGCTGTCCTCAATAAAGAGTATTAATTAAAAAAATATAATAATAATAAAAGTATAAATTATAAAAAAACTTAAATTATTATAAAAATATAAATGATTATAAATAAAATATGAATTATTATAAAAATAAGGGCTCAATAAAGAGTATAAATAATAATAATAATAAAAGTTTAAATTATAAAAAATTTAATTATAAAATAAATTATAAATTATTATCAATAAAATATGAATTATTATAAAAAATAAGGGCTCAATAAAGAGTATAAATAGTAATAATAATAATAATAATAATAACGGCTTCTGGGGCTCCAGCCCCGGATGTTTTAGGGTTTTAAAACCTGCACAACAATGGAGTAAAAGTGTAATTACTGGGGAAATATCACCATTCATTGAGTAAAATCTATTCCAGCGTCCTGTAACAAAAACAGGTTTCTAGATAACGTGACGCCAAACGGCTTCTGATTCATAACGTTGTAACTTAATAATATAACTAGTAGAAACAGACTGTCTTTGGGAGCTAAAAGCTAACAGTGTCCCCGTTCTGCTGATGTCTTTGTTGTCTTCCTGTCCCTTACAGAAGGTTTTGTATCCAGCCTAGAAGCCCAGAGTTTTTCGGGGTCATTGTGCTATTAATCTGTACCGTTACGTGCAAGATTGATAGACTGTATGTAAGAAATGTAAATAATGTGTCCTTTATATGAGTTATAATGTTCAATATGTGTATTTTTGCATGGATGAAGAGTTTTTAGGTGTGTATAGGGTTCGTAAACCTTTTCCAAGGTCAAATTCAAGCACTTTAAGCACTTTCAAGGTCCATTTTAAATGTGTTTCCAACACCTTGCACCACCGTAAGTTACATACCAATACATAGTCAAAGTTATTAGTCAAAATTACCCCCGCCATTTCGCTTTGGGTTCTGCTTCCGTGCGCTCCCGGGTCGTTGGGGCCGACGTGCACTCGGCTCGGACCCTGTTGTAACTGCTTGCAGTTCTAGTTTAACTATTGTTTGCTGAGTGGAACTGACTGGACTAAAGGGGGACAACGTGTCTTAATCTGATTCTGGAAGTTGCACACTTGTTTCTTTTTTAAATAATTATTATAACTGCATTTTGGATTTCATGTTTTTCCTTTTCTTTCACCCTTTGTGTAGATATGGCTGCTGCAAACTATCTGCCGTCTGAAGATCAGTTTCTGTGCTCCATCTGTCTGGATGTGTTCACTGATCCTGTCTCCACATCATGTGGACACAACTTCTGCAAAACCTGCATCACTGAACACTGGGATACTAATGACCAGTACCTGTGTCCGCTGTGTAAAAAGGTTTTCAACACAAAACCTGAGCTGCACGTCAACACTTTACTTTCTGAGATGGTCGCTCAGTTCAGACAGTCAGCTCAACAGAAAGCCAGCAGCAGCAGCTCAGAGCAACAAGTGTCCAAACCAGGAGAAGTTCCCTGTGACGTCTGCACTGGAACCAACCTGAAGGCCGTGAAGTCCTGCCTGGTGTGTCTGGCCTCCTACTGTGAGACTCACCTGGAGCCTCATCTGACCAGGTCAGCTCTGAAAAGACATCAGCTGATCGACCCTGTGGAGAACCTGGAAGGCAGGAT
>JABXJD010000177.1:917500-962500 GCA_013375575.1 Percina caprodes | reverse complement strand
AGCTTCAACGTCACACTCCACAAATGAAAGTTAAGATTGTCAGAGTGTCGCCGCGCTGCAGTCCAGACGAGTCTCTGTTTCTCTCTGAAAGAAAAGTCAAAGGGACTTCATCAGGTCTTCAACAGCCCAGCAGAGTCTCTGGACCACTGGTGAGTCCAGCTGATCAGGTTTAACTTCCTCCAAGCAGGATTAACACTGAGCTTCAGCTCTGCTCAGGCAGGAACTTCCTCTCTTTTCCTTTCTGGTGACATGTGGACCAACATAAGGATGGCTGTCTGTCTGCAGGCCGCTGTACAGCAGCCCACTTTAACAGCTCTAACCAGTCTCTCTGGGGGGTCTCAGGGTTTGGACATGTTGGAAAAGTTAATAAGTTAGTGTTACGTAGTGTTGGAAACGTCAAAAAGTGACAAACATTCAAAAAAAGAGTCAAAAGTGTTGAAAAAAGGGACAAAAACGTAAGAAAAAGTGATTTATTTGGGTTAACCAGTCTCTCTGCGTCAGATCTCAGGAATTCAGGAAGCTGTTTTTTTGGAGTTTAGGTGCTTCATGAATACTGCTTCCTGTATGGCTTCTGGCTGTTTCACAATAAAAGCTTTTCAACAGAAAACCAGTGGGAGGGTTTTAATGTGAAGCAGCTGGAGGAAATGAAATGTGTTCAAGCACGCAGAGCAAGGTGCTCTTGAGCAAGGCACCGAACCTCAGCCTCAGGGCGCTGGTCCCCCCACTCTGACATCTCTCCATTAGAGCATGTACAGGACCTGAGCATGTGTGTGTAGTTCAGGCCTGTGTGTAGTGTGTAATAACAACAGTGTACATTGTAATTTTCCCATAGGGGATCAATAAAGAGTATAAATTATATAAAAAATATAAATTATAATTTAAAAAAAATTATAAATAAAAAATATAAATTATTATAAAAAATAAAAAAATTAGCAATAAAGAGTATTAATGAAAAAATATAATAATAATAAAAAGTATAAATTATAAAAAAACTTAAATCATTATAAAAATATTATAAATTATTATAAAACATATGGGATCAATAAAGAGTACAAATAGTAATAATAATATTTTTTTTTATAAATTATAAAAAAATATATAAATTATTAAAATAAATTATAAATTATTAGTTAAAAAATTAGCTGTGCTGTTCTTTACCCTCGTGGTCCCCCCCCCCCCCACTGTGCAACTTTTTGTTTTTCTCGGTCCAAATTAAAAACTTTTTTTTCCATTTTCCCGATGTTTTTTATCACTTTTGTTTATTACATTTTGGTTGTTTTTCAGCGTTTTTTCCTGCACTTTTTTTGACGTTTTTGTTGGTTTTTTTCTGTCATTTTTGTCACTTTTTTCAACGTTCTTGGTTGATAGAAACCCAAACATCTGATATAGAAACTTTTATAAAATGGGTCAAACTTGACCCGAGGACACCAGGAGGGTTAATAGAAACTTGGGCACGGGGGTTGGGGGGTACGGCTTCTGGGGCTCCAGCCCCGGATGTTTTAGGGTTTTAAAACCTGCACAACAATGGAGTAAAAGTGTAATTACTGGGGAAATATCACCATTCATTGAGTAAAATCTATTCCAGCGTCCTGTAACAAAAACAGGTTTCTAGATAACGTGACGCCAAACGGCTTCTGATTCATAACGTTGTAACTTAATAATATAACTAGTAGAAACAGACTGTCTTTGGGAGCTAAAAGCTAACAGTGTCCCCGTTCTGCTGATGTCTTTGTTGTCTTCCTGTCCCTTACAGAAGGTTTTGTATCCAGCCTAGAAGTCCACAGTTTATCGGGGTCATTGTGCTATTAATCCGTACCGTTACATGCAAGATTGATAGACTGTATGTAAGAAATGTAAATAATGTGTCCTTTATATGAGTTATAATGTTCAATATGTGTATTTTTGCATGGATGACAAGTTTTTAGGTGTGTATAGGGTTCGTACATCTCTTCCAAGGTCAAATTCAAGCACTTTAAGCACTTTCAAGGTCCATTTTAAATGTGTTTCCAACACCTTGCACCACCGTAAGGTACATACCAATACATAGTAAAAGTTATTAGTCAAAATTACCCCCGCCATTTTGCTTTGGGTTCTGCTTCCGTGCGCTCCCGGGTCGTTGGGGCCGACGTGCACTCGGCTCGGACCCTGTTGTAACTGCTTGCAGATCTAGTTTAACTATTGTTTGCTGAGTGGAACTGACTGGACTAAAGGGGGACAAAGTGTCTTAATCTGATTCTGGAAGTTGCACACTTGTTTCTTTTTTAAATAATTATTAAAACTGCATTTTGGATTTAATGTTTTTCCTTTTCTTTCACCCTTTGTGTAGATATGGCTGCTGCAAACTATCTGCCATCTGAAGATCAGTTTCTGTGCTCCATCTGTCTGGATGTGTTCACTGATCCTGTCACCATACCATGTGGACACAACTTCTGCAAAACCTGCATCACTGAACACTGGGATACTAATGACCAGTACCTGTGTCCGCTGTGTAAAAAGGTTTTCAACACAAAACCTGAGCTGCACGTCAACACTTTGCTTTCTGAGATGGTCGCTCAGTTCAGACAGTCAGCTCAACAGAAAGCCAGCAGCAGCAGCTCAGAGCAACAAGTGTCCAAACCAGGAGAAGTTCCCTGTGACGTCTGCACTGGAACCAAACTGAAGGCCCTGAAGTCCTGCCTGGTGTGTCTGGTCTCCTACTGTGAGACTCACCTGGAGCCTCATCTGACCATGTCAGGTCTGAAAAGACATCAGCTGATTGACCCTGTGGAGAACCTGGAAGGCAGGATGTGTACGGAGCACGATAAACCTCTGGAGCTGTTCTGTAAGACCGACCAGACATGTGTCTGCATGCTCTGCACTGTTTTAGACCACAAGACGCATGATGTTGTTCCTCTAAAAGAAGAATATGAAGGAAAGAAGGCAGAGCTGGGGAAGACAGAGGCTGAAATCCAGCAGATGATCCAGAAGAGACGACTGAAGGTTCAGGAGATCAAACAGTCAGTGGAGCTCAGTGAGGAAGCTGCAGACAGAGAGATAGCAGAAGGTGTTCAGGTCTTCACTTCTCTGAAGGAGTCTGTTGAGAGAGGCCTGAATGAGCTCATCAACACCATCAAAGAGAAGCAGAAAACAACAGAAAAACAGGCCGAAGCTTTCATCACAGAGCTGGAACAGGAAATCTCTGAGCTGATGAAGAGAAGCACTGAGGTGGAGCAGCTCTCACGCTCTGAAGACCACCTCCATCTTCTCCAGAGGGTCCAGTCCCTAAACACCAACCACCCTCCACCCACCAAGGACTGGACAGACGTCAGCGTCCATCCATCATATGAGGGGACTGTGGTGAAAGCTGTGGCTCAGCTGGAGGAGACGCTCAGTGAAGAGATGAAGAAGCTGCTTGCTGAGTCTGAGCTGAAGAGGGTCCAGCAGTATGCAGTGGATGTGACTCTTGATCCTGATACAGCATATCCTAATCTCATCCTGTCTGATGACGGGAAACAAGTGAATCATGGTGATGTGTGGAAGAATCTCCCAGACAACACAGAGAGATTTTCTGATTGTACTAGTGTTTTAGGAAAACAGAGTTTCTCTTCAGGCAGATTTTACTTTGAGGTTCAAGTTAAAGGAAAGACTGAATGGACTTTAGGAGTGGCCAGAGAGTCGATCAACAGGAAGGGAGACATCACACTGAGTCCTGAGGATGGTAACTGGACGATATGGTTGAGAAATAAAAATGAGTACGAAGCTCTTGATGACCCTTCAGTCCTTCTCTCTCTGAAGTCTCCTCCTCAGAAGGTGGGGGTGTTTGTGGACTATGAGGAGGGTCTGGTCTCCTTTTATGACGTAGATGCTGCAGCTCTTATCTACTCCTTTACTGGCTGCTCCTTCACTGAGAAACTCTTCTTATACCTTTGGTCTGGTAATAATGAAGATGATCCCCCTCTGATCATCTCTCCTGTCAGAGTCAACTAATCACTGATCATATTTCAGGTTTTGATATATTTCTTTTTAAGGGAACAAATGTATGTACGTAATATGTTTATTATCAAGATTTGTTGTGTCTACAGAACACAGTATTTGTCGTCGTTATACCGGGTTTAACAAGTTAATGGATGTTTGGGTTCTGTGTGAGAAGTGCTTTGGTTAACCACGTTGGCCAGTTCTACTTGGTTTTGTGAGTCCTGGTAAGATTTTATGAGGTTTTATGAAAACTGTAAATATGTGACTGTGAAAAAAAGGTCTTGCTTATAACGGCGGCTGCTGGTTCCAGCCCGGTCAATACTGGACCAATGAAATTACCATTTAACCCTCCTGGTGTCCTCGGGCTGAATTTGACCCATTTTTAAAAAAGTTTCTATATCAGAAATTTGGGTTTCTATCTAAATTGTCAAAAAAACAAAAACAATACTAGGACGGTTACATAGAACTTGAAATAAATGATCATTGGGGTTTTATTAAATTTATAGCATTTGAATTTTATATATATATATGTGTGTGTATATATATATATATATATATATATATATTTATATATACACACATATACACACACACATATATATATATATACACACACATATATATATTTATACACATATATATATATATATATACACACACATATATATATATATATATACACACATATATATACACACACATATATATATTTATACACATATATATATATACACACACACATATATATATATATATATATACACACACATATATATATATATATATATATATATATATATATATATATATATACACATATATATATATATACACACACACACATATAAGATGGATACTTGTCTGTGTATTGATACAGTATTGCCACTGAAAATATCGCGATACTATGCTGTATCGACCCCCCAACTTACCCTGGCTGTCTGACACTAACCCTAACCAATCTTATTCGGTCTAGACCTAACCAATCAACCAACAAAGGCAACTAGTACTAGCCAATCAGAGGCAGCAGAGGGCGGGTCATGTCCCCGCCATCTTACACACATCTTACAGCCTGAGCAACTGTTTTTGTCTTCCATCACAAGAGACAGAATATGGTGATATGGACAAAAGACATGAATCAAGGACCTGAATGGAGACGAGTCCTGGACTTTACTGTTATTATTAATATGTTGCAGATGTGTGTGATGTCTGTCTCTGTGTCCAAGAAACTAACCCTTTCAGGTTAATGCAGGCAGAAAGAGACAGAGAGACAGAGGGAGGGAGAGAGAGAGAGAGAGAGACAGGGAGGAGAGAGAGGGAGGGACAATGAGAGAGAGACAGAGAGACAGAGGGACAGAGAGACAGAGGGAGACAGAGAGAGAGAGAGACAGAGAGAGACAGGGAGGAGAGAGAGGGAGGGACAATGAGAGAGAGACAGAGAGACAGAGGGACAGAGAGACAGAGGGAGACAGAGAGAGAGAGAGACAGAGGGACAGAGGAAGAGAGAGAGAGAGGGGGAGAGAGAGACAGAGAAATAGAGAGAGACAGAGAGAGAGAGAGACAGAGGGAGAGACAATGAGAGAAAGACAGAGAGACAGAGAGAGAGAGAGACAGAGTTTCAACAACCATAATAAAGGTCTAAGCACCACCTTCCTCCACCTTCCTCCACCTTTGCTCCACATGAAGCAGACACCACGCTGCTGCTTCACCACCCTGTGACTCAGAGGGAGGAACCAGAAGCTAACAGCAGGAGGCGGAGCAGCAGTGGAAAGAGGAGAGCTTCAACGTCACACTCCACAAATGAAAGTTAAGATTGTCAGAGTGTCGCCGCGCTGCAGTCCAGACGAGTCTCTGTTTCTCTCTGAAAGAAAAGTCAAAGGGACTTCATCAGGTCTTCAACAGCCCAGCAGAGTCTCTGGACCACTGGTGAGTCCAGCTGATCAGGTTTAACTTCCTCCAAGCAGGATTAACACTGAGCTTCAGCTCTGCTCAGGCAGGAACTTCCTCTCTTTTCCTTTCTGGTGACATGTGGACCAACATAAGGATGGCTGTCTGTCTGCAGGCCGCTGTACAGCAGCCCCCTTTAACAGCTTTAACCAGTCTCTCTGGGGGGTCTCAGGGTCTGGACATGTTGGAAAAGTTAATAAGTTAGTGTTACGTAGTGTTGGAAACGTCAAAAAGTGACAAACATTCAAAAAAAGAGTCAAAAGTTTTGAAAAAAGGCCAAAAACATAATAAAAAGTGATTTATTGGGTTAACCAGTCTCTCTGGGGGGATCTCAGGACTTTAGGAACTGGTTACTGATCGCCTCCTACACACTACTTCCTCTATTTCCTCTGGCTGTGTCACAATAAAAGCTGTCCACCAGAGAAGCAGTGGGGGGCTTTTATTGTGAAGGAGCAGGAGGAAGTGTTGAGTAAGCAGAGCTTTGTTAGCAGTGGTGTTCTTTAATAAAACTGGTGGACCAACAGGGTGTGGACAGATCCTGGTCTGGTTCTCAGAGTAGAGCTTTAATGGGCGTGTTGGTGACAGCTCGGTGCACCGTATACACTTCTGTCTTCTGAGAGAGAGAGAGAGAGAGAGAGAGAGAGAGAGAGAGAGAGAGAGAGAGAGAGAGACTTCTGTCTTCTGGCAGAGAGAGAGAGAGAGAGAGAGAGAGAGAGGGAGAGAGAGAGAGAGACTTCTGTCTTCTGAGAGAGAGAGAGAGAGAGAGAGAGAGAGAGAGCAAAGAGAGATAAAGAGAGCGAGCGAGAGTTACCAAAATAAAAGAGGAAATCTAACAGAAACCCACAACCCTAACAATGTGTCCATCATCACATGGACTAGAGAGAGAGAGAGCGCCTGCTTTGAGATCATAGACTGTAAATATTAACCCGTGTATTGTACTTTGTACTTGGGTCTGTATATATTTTCTACTCACATCTCACACAGCACAAGTCTCCCAAAGGGTATATATATATATATATATATATATATATATATATATATATATATATATATATATATATATATATATATATATATATATATATATATATATATATATATATATACTTTATGCAAATTATGTAAACAGTCAATAAAGGCTTCTTTGCTTCCAGGAACATATTATTGTTTTTATTTTCGGATAAAAATACAATTTTTGAACTTTTTTGAAAATACAATTAGCTTCTGACCCGGTACTCAGAGACCCGAAATCCGAGGCCACGCCATTAGATATACATAGTTGATGCCGCGGTAGTGAAAAACATACAGTTGAATACAGGATGGGTCCCGAAGGCCGAGGCCACGGTAGTAGAGATGTACAGTCAAATACTGGCCCGGGTCCCAGAGACCCGAAAGAAGAGGCCGCGGTAGAAGTGAAATATAGTTGAATGCAGGACGATCACAGAGACCCAAAGGCCAAGTCCGTGGTAGATGTGAAATACAGTTAAATGCAGGACGGGTCCCAGAGACCAGAAGGCCGAGGCCGTGGTAGAAGTGAAATGCTATAGAATTCGGGTCAGGTTCCCTGGGACCTGAAGGGCCAGGTCCACGGTAGTACAAGTGACATGAAATGAAACAAGCGTTAAGTCTATGTTGGAGAGATGTTCTCTCTTGTTTGGTGGGCGCCTCTCTAGTTCTTCAGAGCAAGAGTTACCAAAATAAAAGAGGAAAAAAACAGAAAGCCACAACCCTGACCCTGACCATCATAAGATTTACTGAAGGTAAAAGTCATCACACTTGTTTCTTTTTACACAAACAATGAGGCGGTTTGTACAGATGTTTTTAATATTTCTGAGGAACTTGGATGCTTAAAATCTTCTGAACATTGCAATACATGTCAGAACTGGAGAAAATTGCAAAGTTCTGCAGGGATTGAGGTCGGGCTTGGCCAGCGGGATCCATAGCGCTCCTACACACACACCAGGGTTGGGATGACGAGATGTTTTTCACCATAACACAGGAAGCTGTTGTATATTGACTTTATGCTGTGTAAACATTTCTGAAGACATCTACATGCTTATATTAAGTCATGGTGTCTTCTACTGACGACAGGAAGCTAATTGTATGTGACACAGATCATCTGATTAACATGAAGTTCAGAATCAGCTTCACATGGTGTTGTCTACACATGGTCTACAGCAACATGACCTTTCATTAGTGCGTGTTCTCTGTTGCCACATTGTGGCCACAGGAAGTGGTACGAAATGTACAATACGTCTTTTTCAGTGCCACGCAGTCCACGCCAAAGAATGTCTAACTCATGCACACACAGTGCCTGATTATCCCAGAAATGCACAGCCACGTAGACCAGCGCTCCATCAGGATCCCCGACACCAATGTGCGAGGGCCCATTCACCGCTGCTTGTAACTTAAATTAGAACTGTATTTTGAATATAACATGTTTCTTTTCTTTCACCCTTTGTGTAGATATGGCTGCTGCAAACTATCTGCAGTCTGAAGATCAGTTTCTGTGCTCCATCTGTCTGGATGTGTTCACTGATCCTGTCACCATACCATGTGGACACAACTTCTGTAAAACCTGCATCACTGAACACTGGAATACTAATGACCAGTACCTGTGTCCGCTGTGTAAGGAGCGTTTTACCAGAAGACCTGATTTGAGGATCAACACTTTCATCTCTGAGATGGTCGCTCAGTTCAGACAGTCAGCTCAACAGAAAGCCAGCAGCAGCAGCTCAGTGTCCAAACCAGGAGAAGTTCCCTGTGACGTCTGCACTGGAACCAACCTGAAGGCCCTGAAGTCCTGCCTGGTGTGTCTGGCCTCCTACTGTGAGACTCACCTGGAGCCTCATCTGACCAGGTCAGCTCTGAAAAGACATCAGCTGATCGACCCTGTGGAGAACCTGGAAGGCAGGATGTGTACGGAGCACGATAAACCTCTGGAGCTGTTCTGTAAGACCGACCAGACATGTGTCTGCATGCTCTGCACTGTTTTAGACCACAAGACGCATGATGTTGTTCCTCTGAAAGAAGGATATGAAGGAAAGAAGGCAGAGCTGGGGAAGACCGATGCTGAAATTCAACAGATGATCCAGAAGAGACGACTGAAGGTTCAGGAGATCAAACAGTCAGTGGAGCTCAGTGAGGAAGCTGCAGACAGAGAGATAGCAGAAGGTGTTCAGGTCTTCACTTCTCTGAAGGAGTCTGTTGAGAGAGGCCTGAATGAGCTCATCAACACCATCAAAGAGAAGCAGAAAACAACAGAAAAACAGGCCGAAGCTTTCATCACAGAGCTGGAACAGGAAATCTCTGAGCTGATGAAGAGAAGCACTGAGGTGGAGCAGCTCTCACGCTCTGAAGACCACCTCCATCTTCTCCAGAGGGTCCAGTCCCTAAACACCAACCCCCCTCCACCCACCAAGGACTGGACAGACGTCAGCGTCCATCCATCATCATATAAGGGGACTGTGGTGAAAGCTGTGGCTCAGCTAGAGGAGACGCTCAGTAAAGAGATGAAGAAGCTGCTTCCTGAGTCTGAGCTGAAGAGGGTCCAGCAGTATGCAGTGGATGTGACTCTTGATCCTGATACAGCACATCCTGAACTCATCCTGTCTGATGATGGGAAACAAGTGAATCATACTGATGTATGGAACATAGTTCCAAACAGCAAAAAGAGGTTTTCTTATCGTACTAGTGTTTTAGGAAAACAGAGTTTCTCTTCAGGCAGATTTTACTTTGAGGTTCAAGTTAAAAGAAAGCCTAAATGGAGTCTAGGAGTGGCCAGAGAGTCGATCAACAGGAAGGGAGACATCACACTGAGCCCTTGGTGTGGTTACTGGACAATATGGTTGAGAAATAAAAATGTGTACGAAGCTCTTGATCCCACTCCAGTCCGTCTCTCTCTGAAGTCTCCTCCTCAGAAGGTGGGGGTGTTTGTGGACTATGACGAGGGTCTGGTCTCCTTTTATGACGTAGATGCTGCAGCTCTTATCTACTCCTTTACTGGCTGCTGCTTCACTGAGAAACTCTACCCATTCTTCCATGCTGGTAATAATGAAGGTGGTAAAAACTCTGCCCCTCTGATCATCTCTCCTGTCAGAGTCAACTAATCAGAACCAGAATACTTTATTGATCCTCTCAGGGAAATTGTTAGTTGCACCTGCTCACAGTCAACGTAAAAATAAGAGTAAGAAAAAGAGTTGATAAGTCTATACAGTAATATAGCTAGATTACACTGCAAGAAATAAAATGTCAAGCAGAAGAAAAGGTGAAAAAGTAAGATTAGGTCGAAAACAGGACAGTGTCCAGGATTTGAGCGTTACAGACGTCCAAATTGAGTTTTTATTTCTCTGTCCTAAATATGCGCATTCTACCACATTTGGAGAGCAACTATTGCACAACAGTTAGGTTGAAAGTGTGTGTGTGTGTGTGTGTGTGTGGGGGGCAGTGAGAATACAGTGCCTTCACTGAGAATCTCTTCCCATTCCTCCATACTGGTAATAATGATGGTGGTAAAAACTCTGCCCCTCTGATCATCTCTCCTGTCATAGTAAACGAAACAGCATAAGAATACTTTACACTTTGTAAGAATACAGTACCTTCCTTTTTCTTTGGGTCTCATCATGATCTTGTTCATCTCGTCCCTTCCCAAGAGAAAGCTTTGTCTGAAGTAGTCTCTTCTTTTCAGATTGTCTCAGTGAAGACATTAAACACAACTCAGTTGATCTATTTATATAGTAACAGCGTATGGTTACATTAAAGGTTACTGTTCTCTCATAATGTTAAGATAACAACATTAATCATACAATTAACCAGCTAGCACACCATATAAGGTAACGTTCATCCAAGTGAAACTAGCTAACATTACATTAATATTGGATGGCATCAATGGCCACTGCACTGTTAATGTGCAGCGCGACAGCGACGGAGCTTTTTGTCAGATGTCTGGAGATAAATAGCATTGAAAAGTACATTTCTACCAGTTATATACACTCATTTGTCTGTTAAGTACCTGTTGTAGTCACTAGAAAGAAAAGCTGTTTGTTGACACTATACCCAAAAACAATGGTGATGGTCATATACTGGATAGTTAGGACGGCAAAATCCACTTCACCGCCTACTCACTCCCCCCCCACCCGCACACAAGATGATCAGACAGAGGAACAAGTTGTATCTTGGCGTTGTACAAGTTTTATTTAGGCAGTTTCATCTCTTTTTTTGGGGTGTGGGGGGGTGAGGGCAATACAGAGGAGATCCGGACCTCCGTGTCCTTTAATGGTAGATACGGCCATGGTTGGAAAGGTTCTGTTGCTAAATGCTATTGAAGTATAGTGTAAATATAGAGTATGTATAAGAGTATAAGAGTATGTATATATATGGCATCAATGAAAAAACAGATATTGCACATGGAGCTGAGTAATTATTGCACATAACTGTCCAAGAATATTGAGATTCAGATGTAGACATGTGTGTTATTAGTCCAGTTTTGACCCTCTAAGTGTGTAATGCTTGAGGAGGAGTTATATAGTCTGATAGCCACAGGCAGCAATGACCTTCTGTGGCCCTATTTGGGTGGAGGGGTCTCAGCCGGTGTGCTGTCGAGTGGGGGAGTCGTAGATAGTATTTTGAATAGCATTCTCCTCTCACTTATTTCATTTATTGATTTATTTCTATTTCCTGTGTTGATTGATTTACCCTTCATTGTTAACAGGTTGTATTATATGTATCTGATGACATAATCAACATTAATTTGATGCATCACGACACACGTTATGTAGACAATATCTAATTAAACCTCTGTTAAACCCACATTTATTATAACTTCCAGAAGAAATCAGTTTCTAAAGACACCAAATATGTCAAAATGAAGTTTGAGTTCTGCTGGAATTTAAAATGTTATATGTGCTTAAACATTGTGTGTGATTCGCATTATACATTATACATTTAAGCTAAAAGCATTATTTCAACATAAATGAAGACATGTTGGTCATGCATTAAGTTGTTTTGCAATACTTGTGCTCTATAATATAATGTTCTGGTACATTGTGTTATAACCCAGCTCTCCTACATGTGTCAGAAGCAGGATGGATGGTTAGATCCATCCTGCGTCTGGTTGTGGTTCCTCTCCCCATTCCAACTAAAAGGCAGCAGGTCATGTTGTTTTTTTCTCTGCAGGTCCTGAAAGGGTCATAAACTTTCAGTCACATTCCAACTGAAAGATAACGAAAAAGCACACGAACATATCCCACCACTGTGACCTGGAGACCCCCTCCCCCCCCCCTTAGTGAATAAGACCAGGCGTGCAAGAGCAAAAGACCAGACCAAGTAAGGGGAGAGCTGTGTTAGCTTGATCTCTGTAGTTTGTCTCTAGGATATATTCTAAGATATTATAAAAAGGATTCACACATCAAAATCTGAGATTTTTGACTATTAATTGACCTGAGACCGGCGCAGGATTTAGCTCCAACAGTTTATTCGCAAACAAATGATGCAAAACATCCACATTTATTAGTATTTGATGAGCAGCCACAGAAAACATATTGCTGAATATTTCATTGTGTCATGAGGCTTCATTTAAGAGTGAGGCCTATTACATCCCATAATGTCTCCAGAACACAGTGTGTGTCCTTGTTATACCGGCTATAAAAAGTTAATGGATGTTTCTATCTTGTGTGAAAAGTCTGTTGGATAATTACTGGTCACTTTGGCCATTTTTGATATGTTTCATGAATTCTTTAAGATGGTTATGAGTCAAAGAAATGTGTAAATATGTGATTGTAGAATAAAAACTGTAAAATAAAGCAGGTGTTGAACACAAGGCCTGAGTAAGCAGTGAGAACAGAAAAGCTGGTTTACACACAAGTTGGATTTAATGAAGCTTTTAATGTGAAGCAGTGGCAGGAGGAAATGTTCGGTTCCAACAACAGTGATTTTAAGGTTAAACTACGTCCAAAACATCTGTAAGAAAAACTGGATGAAGGTTCTTATTTCAAGAATCATACCAAAGACAAATATACTTTCCTTTAGTTTCATCACTGCAAAACACTACAATCTGTATCTAAGTGAACAGGACGAGCTTATATTTGGATTAGGAATCTAAAAAACAAGAAGCGTTTTATTTGTAGCTCAAAGTTGTGCATGAAACCGTCCTGCTGTTGTATATAAGCCCCATCAAGACAGATTTTAGTAGTTAATAAATTATATTGTAAATTTGTATTTTTTTTATTTTATTTTATTTATTTTTATTTTATTTTATTTTATTTTATTTTATTTTATTTTATTTTATTTTATTTTATTTATTTTTATTTTTATTTTTATTTTTATTTTTATTTTTATTTTATTTTATTTTATTTTATTTTATTTATTTATTTTATTTATTTATTTTATTTTATTTTATTTTATTTATTTTATTTTATTTTATTTATTTTATTTATTTTATTTATTTTATTTATTTTATTTATTTATTTTTATTTTTATTTTTATTTTTATTTTTATTTTTATTTTTATTTTTATTTTTATTTTATTTTATTTTATTTTATTTATTTTATTTATTTTATTTATTTTATTTATTTTATTTATTTTATTTATTTTATTTATTTTATTTATTTTATTTGACCGCTGGCCAGCAGGTGGCAGCAGCGAGCTTTTGATGACAACAGAAGAAGCGGCCGCTGTCTGGCCCTCCTCCCGCAGTGCATCATGGTCGGTGTACCTGCTACTGCTGAGTCTCCGGTTGTTTTCCTCCCGGTTCCTCCGGTGTTCCTGTGATGTTGAAGAGGAGAAACGCCGGTTGCTGTGCTTTACACGACAGGTACGGAGGCGGCCGAAGCCCCGCTGTCACGGAACTTTCCCGGTGTGTGTCTTTTATTTAATTTCGCTTTGTCAGAGTTTTTAGCTGTTAGCTTCCTGGCTAGCCTGCTAGCATTAGCCAGTCTACGTGTAACCCCGGACAACATTAGCTTTAGCATTAGCTTTTGACACAGGCCGCGGGAATTCAGCGCCTAATCAGCCCTGTCATCGAAAGTGAAATGTTGTGTAGTGTGTGTTTTTGTTACCGTTTAGTGTTGACTTCACTGTCAACTCAGTGGATTTAACATTAACAGATTAATCAATGTCTGCACGGGAAGTAAGCTAGAGCTATAGCTAAAGCTAAAGCTAAAGCTAGCAGGCTAGCTTCTGTCAGAGCTGCCTGTCCTGTTGGAAGACTGCTGTATTGGAATGTAACTAAAGTACATTTACTCAAGTACTTGTGTACACATTTTAAGGTACTTATCCTTAATTTTAGTATTTTTCTTCTTATATAAACCTGTATACTTGTACTCCAGTACATCTCAGAGGTAGAAACTGTACTTAACTACATTTGTGTGACAGCTTTAGTGAAATTACATATTTACACTCCCACCTGACGCAAAGCAACGTTATAATAATTATGGAGTCGTGTTCCTGTCTGAGTCCGATGTTCAGTTGGTTGTTACCCCTCCTGTTGTCCTCCTGGTGTCCTCGGGTCTACTTTGACCCCTTTAAAAGATGTCTATATCTGACATATGGGTTTCTTTTTATCCAAATTACCACAAAAAAATTGATCTGATGGCATTCAACGCTCTTTGCAAATACAACTGATCACTTTCATTCCTCGGCTCTTAACTATTAGTCAACATAATTCATAATTTCTGCTTTTTTAACTCAAATATTAGGTATAGTTCTATATAAAGGAGGGTTATTGATCATGAATTCCAAAAAGTAGTAAAACTAGTAAGGTGGTGTTAGTGGAAACTTTAAAAAAAAGTCTGAAAAAGGGACGAAAATGTCAGATATTTGTCTGTTTTTGACCCGAAAGGACAACACGAGGGTTAAAATAGAAACGTCAGAGAAGGAAAAACACTGACAGGATTTTACTGCTCAATCAATACTTTTACTTTTTGTACATTAAGTACATTTTGCTGAGAAAACGCAAAGAGAAGGAGTCGATTTGAGTAAATGAGAAGTCATTCGTCCGTGTACTTTCAACTGGAAGTGGGAAGTTAAACTGGAGCCTTTGCAGAACTAAGAAGCAGTGAACCGCGGCCGCCTACAGCGACACGTCAACACAGAAATATTACTCGTTGTTGACTGATGGCAGCGGGATTATCTCTGCTGTGTTTTCTGTAATCAACCCGTCATTTGCTGACGTTTTGTTTCCCCATAATGTGAAAATGATTCTCTTCTGGTCAAACAAAATGAACCGGAGGATGAAATACTTAATCTGAAAGGCGGCTTATAAATTCTGTAACTTCAGTTCAATGATCAGTTCAGTACTTTCAACGTTGAAAACGGTGACACAAATGTTGGGAAAACGTCAAAAAGCAACAAACTGGAAATAGTGACCAAAAATGGGAAAAAGGGACAAAAACATTGGAAATGGTGACCAAAAAAATGGGAAAAAGGGACAAAAACATTGGAAATAATGACCAAAAAAGGGACAAAAACATTGGAAATAGTGACCAAAAAAGGTGCAAAAACATTGGAAATAGTGACCGAAAATGGGAAAAAAGGGACAAAAACATTGGAAATAGTGACCAAAAATGGGGCAAAAACATTGGAAATCGTGACCAAAAAATGGGGAAAAAGGGACAAAAACATTGGAAATCATGACCAAAAATGGAAAAAAGGGACAAAAACATTGGAAATAGTGACCAAAAATGGGGCAAAAACATTGGAAATCGTGACCAAAAATGGGAAAAAAGGGACAAAAACATTGGAAATAGTGACCAAAAATGGGAAAAAAGGGACAAAAACATTGGAAATAGTGACCAAAAATGGGGCAAAAACATTGGAAATCGTGACCAAAAATGGGAAAAAAGGGACAAAAACATTGGAAATAGTGACAAAAACATTGGAAATAGTGACCAAAAATGAGAAAAAAGGGACAAAAACATTGGAAATAGTGACCAAAAATGGAAAAAGGGACAAAAACATTGGAAATAGTGACCAAAAATGGAAAAAGGGACAAAAACATTGGAAATAGTGACCAAAAATGGAAAAGGGGCAAAAACATTGGAAATAGTGACCAAAAAAGGGACAAAAACATTGGAAATAGTGACCAAAAAATGGAAAAAGGGACAAAAACATTGGAAATAGTGACAAAAAAATGGGGAAAAAGGGACAAAAACATTGGAAATAGTGACCAAAAAATGGAAAAAGGGACAAAAACTTGGAGAAAAGCTTCAAAAACATCCGGAAAAGTGTTGAAAAAAAACCTTCAAAAACGCAATTTTGACCCAGAAAACCTCTGTTTGACGGGAAGACAACACAAGGGTTAACTACATTTTCCTTATGACACATAGACTTTTAATGAAGTTACATGTTCAATGCAGTACTTTTATCTGTAAGTATTGTTACAGTGTGGTATTAGTACTTTTACTGAAGTAAAGGATCTGAATACTTCTTCCAGCGCTGCACTAAACTCTCCGAATCAGCACATCTATTTAAAAAAAACCCAAAATAAAACAACCAATTGTTTTCTATTTTTACCTCTCAGACGTCTCTGGGGGAAAGCTGTGAGTCTGACACTGAAGTGTGTATTTTAGGCGTTGCCGTGACGATGAGACGGTGTTTTAACGTGCAGACAGAAGGAGCTGAAGACCTCTCCTCCAATCTCTCGTCATTGACGTCCCTCTGATGTTCTTCCATCACTCTGAAGATTTTAGGGCTGAACCCACACGTCTCCTTAACATCGTGCGCTGCTCGGCCGTTTAACGTCTTCTTCTGTGTTTTTTGGGAAAGACAGATGAGACGTGGCGCCGCACCGTTGCCCGAGGACCGTCACAAGCAGTGCTGTGTGATTTATTGTACCCACGTTTTAGGGCTGTTATCCAATAATCTGGCTGTTATATTCGTTGATCATGCTGTCTGTAAAATCTCAGAAAATACTAGGCAACGGAAATCTAAATTCCTGTCAATTACAACTTAATGTGATATCTTATTCACGCTGGGACACACACACACACACACACAGAGAGAGACACATATACAGACACACACATAACATAATAATAATTTTTAAATAACCAAATATATGTATCGTATCAGCCTCAAAAATCCTTTATTAGTCGGGCTCTACACACACACACACACACACACACACAGAGAGAGAGAGACACACACACACACACACACACACACACACAGAGAGAGAGACATATACACACACACACACACACAGAGACACATATATATATATATACACACATAACATAATGATTTTTAAATAACCAAATATATGTATCGTATCAGCCTCAAAAATCCTTTATTAGTCGGGCTCTAACACACACACACACACACACAGACATATACATACACACACACACACACACACACACACACACACACATATACATACACACACACACAGAGACAGACAGACACACACACACACACACAGACTCTTTTTCTGTATAATCATAATGTGAAACGTTGAATCTCGCTGCTCAGAACAAATAAAAACGGTTTCGGTTCGGATCTGAACGTCAGCAGCTGCCTGGAGACGAGCTCCCCGTGAACAGCTGTGACTTCCTGTGCTTCAGAGACCATGACGTGATTCTATATCTGTCCATATTATCATCAAAACATGTGTCTGTCTTACTTGGACTTCCTGTCTCTGTCTCACAGCATCGAGCCCATCGGTTCCTACTGAAGACGCACAGTCCTCTCCAAAAGTCTTGGAACCGAATGGCAAAATCCTTTTGGTTTTTTGTTGTTTATATTTGGGTTTAAGATGAAAATGAGACAAGAGTTCAGAATATCAGCTTTTATTTCCTGGTATTTGCATCTAGATAGAATAGAGTAGAATATTATGTCTTTATTGTCATTAATACACAAGTACACAGTGCATGTGCAATGAAATTGGAGCAATCCCTTTACAGTGTTGACCCAAAAATATAAGAAATATAAAATATAAAAAAATATAAAGGTGTGTGTGTGTGTGTGTGTGTGTGTGTGTGTGTGTGTGTGTGTGTGTGTGTGTGTGTGTGTGTGTGTGTGTGTGTGTGTGTGTGTGTGTGTGTGTGTGTGTGTGTGTGTGTGTGTGTGTGTGTGTGTGTGTGTGTGTGTGTGTGTGTGTGTGTGTGTGTGTGTGTGTGTGTGTGTGGCTTTGCTGTGTTAAACAACTCAACCACATGTCACCCTTTGTATTAGACCTTTAGCATATAGCATTTTTAGGTAATAGAAGTAATTTAAGATCATTTTAATCAGTAATTTCCTAACAACTAGCAACAAGTTAGCGGCGGCTCACTGGACTAACAAGAAGGAAATAGATCATTTCTTATTGACTTATTTGACTATTTTCCGCGGGGGTTTCATCCATATTTGGTGATCCAAGTATTTTGTTTTTGTGCACGACAAGGACAGAAGTAGACGTCGGCGGAGACGACAAAAAGACGAACGTAAAAGCTAAATTTTGAATCCGATCCGAGATTTTTGGGGTTATTTGAAAGAAAATATCGGCAGGAAACTACACTATAAAATGTAGCTGTCGTTCTTTTTGTAATGGTGCCGATTCTTTTTAATTCAGTGTTCAATTTGTTCAATGAAAAGTTGGAAATGATTTCATTTGTTTTAAATTCAACAAGCAAGTTTGTTCTATTTTGGCCGAAAAGTAAAAGCAGCAGAACTGAGAACATTCAAAAATCACTTTATTTATCGCATATTATACCGTAATTGCTATAATTCAACGTTATTGCATATTTTTCTCATATTGTGCAGCCCTATATGATATATCGTGTGTGTGTGTGTGTGTGTGTGTGTGTGTGTGTGTGTGTGTGTGTGTGTGTGTGTGTGTGTGTGTGTGTGTGTGTGTGTGTGTGTGTGTGTGTGTGTGTGTGTGTGTGTGTGTGTGTGTGTGTGTGTGTGTGTGTGTGTGTGTGTGTGTGTGTGTCCTTTCCCTTGTAACCCTTGTGTTGTCTTCCCGTCAACCTTAAAAGAAATGGTTTTGGTCACATTATCGCCTTTTTCCCACTTTTTTTTTGTCACTTTTTCAATGTTGTTGGTGCTTTTTTTTATGTTTTTGGTGTTTTTTCCAACGTTTTTTTGATTATTTTGTTGACATTTTCAACAAAATTTCTTTTGTGAGAAAGAATGAACTGAAAACGGGTCAATTTGACCCAAAGACATGAGGGTTAATGTAGTTTTCTTGTATCTAACTTTCTCTCCCTCTCTCTCTCTCCCCCAGCTAGCCTCCCGGGAGGCCAGTCCCGATGCCATGGCCTCCGGCCACGGCTCTTCCCCGGTGCCTCGTGGAGGCCGAGGCGGGATCTATCACAAGGAGCGGGACATGCCCCCCCCCCGCTGCCGGTCCATCCGCTCCCTGCCCGACGTCTGCCCCAAGGAGCCCGCCGGTGGGTGCAGTCTGCACCTCAGCACCCCACACGTAGACATTTTACAGCTTTAAAGGTCCCATATGGGCGCCCGGATGGCTCAGTTGGTAGAGCGGGCGCCCATGTTTAGAGGTTTACTCCTCAACGCAGTGGGCCAGGGTTCGACTCCGGCCCGCGGCCCTTTGCTGCATGTCACCCCCCGTCCCCTTTCATGTCTTCAACTGTCCTGTCAAATAAATGCATAAAAAGCCCCAAAAAAATCTATAGTGAAATGGTCCCATATGGTGAAAATGGGTTTTTATGGGATTTTGTAGGTGTACATATCTTAAGTTTGTATTTTTATATATTTTATTTATCAGAACTTTAATATATTTTGATGATAAATTATTATATTATTTTAGTGAGAACTCATAAATAACTACAAATAACTAATGTTAGGGAAAATTGTTTGTTTTGTAACACGTTTCTGGATTTAAAAATATATATACTGGTTGATTATATCGGAATATCGGCTTTTTAAAGGGTTAGGGTGAAATATTCGTGTTGGTATCGGCCTTAAAGTCCTTTTCCGGTCGGGCTCCAGTAGAAACCGGGTAACCAATAGGGGTTGTGTTCCAAAATACCCCGAAAACCGGCCATGAGCAATGCGTCGTTGCAGGGTGCGGAGCATCTAATAAACCACTGAAAAAAAGACTTCCCTGACGAGGGGATGGGTTTCATTTCTGGAGACTTGCGTCTCATCCTGCGCCCGTTCGGGCTTTTTCGGCAACATACGGCACATTTGTGTCCTGTTAGAGGGTGTTTGGTGACCAGCCGGGTCCACGTCATCCAGGTGTCTGGTCTGGGAACTCCCCATTGGCTGGGCTCAATCCGAGGGGCGGGATAAACGGTTGTCTTACAAATTCCCTCTGCACGTGATAGGACAGCGCTCCAACCAATCAGAGCAACGCTGGCTGATAGAGTCAACTGTTGCCGTGTCCGGTCGGCAGAACTCCGAACGCATCTTCCTTTTTTAACTTCAGTTTTACAGTTATTTTTGGAATTTATGGTCAATAAAGCTCATTTATAGGAAATTATACCTAATGTTTGAGTTAGAAAAGCAGAAATTAGGAATTATTGAGATTAAAATTAAAGGAATGGATGTTGATGATAATCACAGACTGGAATATGTCAACTTTTACTCTCAATACTATTTCAAAAACACTTCAATTTGGTTTCAAATGCTATAAAATTGAATAAGACGCCCCAAAATTAATGAAAGTAGAGATTTGTACTTGGCAAAGAGCGTTGTGTGGAATCAATCATGTTATTTTGGGGAATTAAAAAGAACATTGATATAGGAAATCGGGGCAATTTGACCCGAGGACAACATTCAAGATTTCTTTATTGTCAAATTAAATGCAAAGTTCACATTCTAAAAGAATACAGCACAGAAAAACAAATAAAAACACAGTGGAAAAGTCATTATTTATATGAATTAAAATAAATAAATGCTTATATGGGTGTGCACAGCATGTAGAGTGATAAATATAGATATCGAACGTGAAAAATAACTGAAAAATATAAATATCTAGATGCTAGATACACAGTTTGGAAAGAGTATAAAGTATAAATATCCGTATTTAAAGTGAAATGTCGTGCTTCTTTGAACAAATTAAAGTGACATAATTGGACTTAATTAATCTTCTGTTAATCTAATAACCTTTTAAGCTCTTTTCTTCATGCTACAGATATTACAATTACATTATATTTGGCTGAAGTCGTGTATGTGTCTCCTGACTCGGTTTCCCTGCAGGTGAGGGGCGGGGCCTGTGTGAGGGGCGGGGCCTGTGTGACGGCCCGTCCGTGGTGGCGGAGCACGACCGGTGGACCGTGTACAGCTCGAAGGTGAACCTCCCGGCGGCGCTGAACGACCCGCGGCTCGCCAAGCGCGAGTCCGACTTCTTCACCAAAACGTGGGGGCTGGACTTCGCCGAGACGGAGGTGATGCCGTCCTTCTACCTGCCCAACATCACCAGGGAGCACTTCGCACCGTACCTGCAGGAGATGGCTCAGGTAGCGCACACACACACACACACACACACACAGAGGCAGACACACACACACACACACACACTGCATGGGCCCACACACATACATACACACACACACACACACACACAGGCATTCACACACACACACACACACACACACACACACACAGAGACACACACACACACACACACACTGCATGGGCCCACACACACACACACACACACACACACACACACACACACAGAGACACACACACACAGAGACACACACACATATACACACACACACACACACACAGGCATTCACAGACACACAGATACAGACACACACACAAAGACGGCATAGACTCACACATGCTCACACACACACTCAGGCAGACACCGACACACACACACACACTCACACACTGCATGGACCCACACATGCTCACACACAAACACAGATACAGACACACACACACACACACACACACACACACACACACACACTCTCAATCTCAATCTCACACACACACACACTGCACCAGCACACATGCGCGCACACACACACACACACACACACACAGGCAGACAGACACAAACTCAATCTCACACACACACACACACACATGCACCCACACACACATGCACCCACACACACACACACACACACACACACACACACACACACACACACAGTCAGACACAGACTCACTCACTCAATCACACACACTCTGAATTATTCAGTGTTCCTGATGCTCAGTAGAGACGATTATTTGATCATTAAATGAATCACTGACTATTTAGATTCGGTCCGAGCTCCCTGATTGGCTGAAGGAGGGCGAAGCTTTAAAGGAACTGGTTTGTCACGTTTTCGTTCAGCCTCTCCTTGTGGGAGTGTCACAAAACCTGTTGAAGCCATTTCAGCTCCGACTGTTTCTTTGTGTAGAACTGAGGCTGCAACTTAATAAAAACAATGATGCGTAGAATACCAAAGAGGTAAAAAGAAAAGTAAGGAGCTCATTGTAGCCTAATGTAGCGGAGGAGGAAGACAGGTTCTTCTTCACAAATCTACATACAGGGATGGGGGGGGATGGGGGGTGCAGCTGGGACTCCCCACTCAGCTTACTCCACCGTTTTACAATTTGATTTAAGCAATTCTTGTGCTTAACTGAAACACCCGAACCGTGACGCTACGGAGAAAGATAATAAATAAGAGAATAAAAGCATTATGAAATAATGCCATCGTGGTCTTTTCTATGTGAAAATGTTACAATTTTCTCAAGCAGTGTAGACGCTGTTGTCCTTTTTTTTACAGACAGCTTCGCAATTCTCCTCATATCCTGGAGTTTTACCAAAATTAATGTACATATCCTTTGTTTTGGATATGTTCAATTGAAGGAGTGACTCCTCACACCATTGGACAAAGTCTTCAACAGTATGATATTAACTGCTCGGGTGCTTTCACTTCACTTCACTTCACTTCACGCACGAGCAGATCAGTTTCTTCTCCTGAAATCTCTCCTTCCTGCGCGCCTGGCTGTTAAAGGGAAATGGGAGAGGACCTCTGATTGGTTGATTCGGACCCTTTTTCCACCGTCAAATTAGCAAAAGTGGATTGGGACACGCCCTAAACGCACCTGTGCTGACATTCACGCCGTGCACTTAGATCGTTAAAATATTAAGATAACTTGTGAAGATTTCCACTCGATTGTCTAACTCAGACTGAATTTCACATCACACATTTCGAGTTATATATGAGCATTTGTTAAAAACAAACATATCCTTTTAACTATGAAGGATTTAACGTGTTCTACAGGTTAAAAATGTTCTTTTTTTTACGTTCAGTTCAAGTTTAACAACATTATTTATCCCAAAGAGCAATTCAGTTTTAACAGTCTTGCAGACCAAAAACATTCACACATAAACATCTTTCTGCCCGCTCAATCTGCTCTCTACTAAAATCTGCTGCAGCGTTGCCGTTGTTGTTCTACTTGTGTATTTTATTATTAATGATTCTGCTGAGGTTGTTGTAAAGCCGTAGTGGTGCACCGCAGATGGAGATATTACAGGGAAAACACTCATGTGACACAGGGAAACAAGGAGGAGGAGCCACACATTGAGACATCTGTGGTTCCTTCTGCTTCACTGAATGTGTTCCTGTTTTATTATGTGATGAAATCATTAGGGAAGCACTCTCTCAGGAGATGAAATCAGCCTCTGGATTGTTTTACAGAATCTGGGACACATTTTTGTTTTGGTAGTCTGCAATCAGCAACCCATTTAGCTTTTAGAGGATTTAAACCTGACAGCACTTTGTTCATGCTTGGATTCCCTTTGTGTTGAGATTTTCAGACCTTACGTGTTAAAATATCTACAAAGTGTTCAAATATCCTGATTTTCAGACCTTACAAAGTGTTAAAATGTTCCTTTTTTCAGACCTTACAAAGTGTTAAAACATCCAGATTTTTAGACCCGACAAAGTGTTAAAATATCCTGATTTTTATACCCTACAAAGTGTTAAAACATCCTGATTTTTATACCCTACAAAGTGTTAAAATATCCAGATTTTTATACCCTACAAAGTGTTAAAATATCCAGATTTTTAGACCCTACAAAGTATTAAAATATCCAGATTTTTAGACCTTACAAAGTATTAAAATATCCAGATTTTTAGACCCTACAAAGTGTTAAAATATCCAGATTTTTAGACCCTACAAAGTGTTAAAACATCCTGATTTTTAGACCTTACAAAGTATTAAAATATCCAGATTTTTAGACCCTACAAAGTGTTAAAATATCCAGATTTTTAGACCCTACAAAGTGTTAAAATATCCTGATTTTTAGACCCTACAAAGTATTAAAATATCTTGATTTTTAGACCTTACAAAGTATTAAAATATCCAGATTTTTAGACCCTACAAAGTGTTAAAACATCCTGATTTTTATACCCTACAAAGTGTTAAAATATCCAGATTTTTATACCCTACAAAGTGTTAAAATATCCAGATTTTTATACCCTACAAAGTGTTAAAATATCCTGATTTTTGGACCCTACAAAATGTTAAAATATCCTGATTTTTGGACCCTACAAAGTGTTAAAATATCCAGATTTTTATACCCTACAAAGTGTTAAAATATCCTGATTTTTGGACCCTACAAAGTGTTAAAATATCCAGATTTTTATACCCTACAAAGTGTTAAAATATCCAGATTTTTAGACCCAACAAAGTGTTCAAATACCTTGAGGTTAGTTATTTTTCCCCATGTGTAATGTTGTTTCTCCACTTTTTTTCTCATTCTTCCCATTTTTAAAGTTTTAAGTTTCATCGAAGGTTTGCTCAAACAGCAGCTTTTTATTCCTTTAGTTTTATCACTTGGCTTTATATTCACTTCCATAAAGCTGTAAAATGAGATAAAAAGTTGAGAAATTGGTTATAAAAATCCTACAATAAGCCGACATGGTTTCACTTCCCGGCTGAGGTGTGAACAGACTTTGCCACCTGGACCGACTTCTTTCTCTTCCTGTAAGACCAGCCCAGTTCTTAGAAACCTGTCGCTGTAACATTGTGTTCATTTCCTCCTTCAGGTTTCAGATTGATGTCGTACAGCAAATTAAACAACAAGACAAAAGATCAGTTGTCGAGCGTCTCCGGTGCTTCCTTATTCCTGTTGTGTGCTGGTTTATTTTTCTCATTGTACAACAGGAACTATGGCTTTTGGAAGTTTTGTGGTCAACCTTCACATTTACTTAGACCTTAGTGGTCCTTAATACTGTATCTGAAGTCTCTTTTATATAGACCTTAGTGGTCCCCTAATACTGTATCTGAAGTCTCTTTTATATAGACCTTAGTGGTCCCCTAATACTGTATCTGAAGTCTCTTTTATATAGACCTTAGTGGTCCCCTAATACTGGATCTGAAGTCTCTTTCCTAGAATTCAGCCTTGTTCCAGAATCAGAGCCACTAGAGCCAGTCCCACACACGGAGGCGTGATTGGCTCCTGGTCTGAACGTGCTGGTGTGGCTTTAGATGTTGCGTTTAAACCAAAATCGCCTGAATGTTTTTGTCGTTGTGTTTTTGTTGTCAGAGGGAAAGAATCCACGAACGCTGCAAGACGATCTGTCCCAACAAAGACGACGTGGACGCTGTCTCCAGTGTCGCCTCCAATCATGGTATGAATTATTAAACAGCTGCTGGTCCATGAAACGACCGCTGGAAGCACCCATCGCCTTCAGGCACGCACACACAGACGCACGCACGCACGCACGCACGCACGCACACGCACGCACGCACACACACACAGGCGCACGCACGCACGCACGCACGCACGCACACACACACAGGCGCGCGCACACACACATACACGCACGCACACGCACGCACGCACGCACACACACAGGCGCACACACATACACACACACACACACACACACACAGGCGCGCACACACACACACACACACACACACACACATACACGCACGCACACAGGCGCACGCGCACGCACGCACGCACGCACGCACGCACACACACACAGGCGCACACACACACACACACACACAGGCGCACGCACGCACACACGCACGCACACAGGCGCACACACACACACACATGCACGCACGCACACAGGCGCACGCACGCACGCACGCACGCACGCACGCACACACACACACAGGCGCACACACACACACACACACATACACGCACGCACACAGGCGCACGCACGCACGCACACACACACATACAGGCACACGCACGCTCTTTTTTAATATTATTACAGAGTAGTTTTCTAGATTGCAATCCAAGGATTATGGTGACGTCGCTTCAAAACAAGAAATCAGTTTTTACGTATGCATCACTGACCTTTTGTAATTCTCAATGTAAAATCAACTTGAAAACAGCTGACTACTCGAACAATAACAAGCGACTGATTCACAGATTTTCTTTTTTTTTTTTTAGACAAATCCCGAGCTGAATTGGAACAAGTCCCGAAGGTAACAAGTCTGCTTTTATTCTCAGTTTTTATTGAATCAAAGTCATAGAAACTGAAGCTTTTACTCTGAAACTATTCTATTCTAACTCTATCTGGTCTAGACCTGCTCTATCTGGTCTAGACCTGCTCTATCTGGTCTAGACCTGCTCTATCTGGTCTAGACCTACTCTATCTGGTCTAGACCTGCTCTATTAGTAAAGTGTCTCGAGATAACTCTTGTTATGAATTGATACTATAAATAAAATTGAATTGAATTGAACTTTCTTTTTCTTTTGTTTTTTCCCCCCCCGATGTCTTTACCTTCTTGTTTTTAAACATGCAGATCTTCATGAAGCCGGACTTTGCTCTGGAGGACCCGGCCACCTTCAACGCCGTGTTGCCCTGGTCGCACTTCAACAGCGCCGGGGGCAAGAGCAGCAGAGACGTGGCCTCGTCCAAGCTGCTGCAGGAGAAGGTGAACGCACGAGACACAGATCATACAACGAATATTCTTACTTCAAATAGTGTATATATACCGTATATGATTTTTTAAATTAAGAATATTCACATATATATAATTTTTTCCAAATTGATTTAAAATAAAATAAATAAAACATTTAAATATTAAGATTTATATTCAAATATTAACTTGTTCCAGAGTCTCGGGGCAGCAACTGCAAACGCCCGCCCCCCCCACCACCATTTATACCTGGACCTTGGGACTTCTAAAACACACATTTTAAGTTTCATGTAAATCGGATGATCCTTCAATTCAAAATGGCGGACTTCCTGTTGGGTTTAGGGTGGGGCTTCAATGGGGTTTTATGTCCGTCCTGCCATGCTACATATGTGGACCAAGATTTGTGAGTCTACGTTAAACGTACTGCAGGGGCTCAATTTTCTTAAGTTTCTAGGGTGCGCTAGCGAGTGTGCGCCTATTCCCGAAGCCCTTAAAATACGTAAATTATCACCAGACTTGATGCGACCTCCACATTTGGTGAGTTTTTGAATAAGATAAGCCCTTCAAAAAAGCAATTAAATTGCCGGGAAAAAGAAAGAAAGAGGCTTTCGGTGCTTTAAGCGTACTTTTTGGACACTTTTGACAGCTGTACACATCACAGGCTTTTCTTAGGAATGTGATTCTAACCTTAACTTCTGGGTCTCCGCCTCCAGCTGAGTCACTACCTGGACGTGGTGGAAGTGAGCATCGCCCGGCAGATCTCGCTGCGCTCCGACGCCTTTTTCCACGCCATGTCCTCGCAGCACGAGCTGCAGGACCGGCTGCAGGAGACGCAGCGGGCCGTGGCCGTCCTGCGGGCCGCACCGCCGCCATCGACCGCCATGTGCCAGGGGCCCCTGCGCCGTCCGCACCGCCCTGACGCGCAACAACTGCGTGAAGCTGCACAACAAGCTGAAGCTGATGGCGGCGGTGCATCAGACGCAGCCGACGGTGCAGCTGCTGCTCTCCACCTCCGAGTTCGTCGGCGCGCTGGAGCTCATCTCCACCACCAAGGAGGTGCTGCAGCAGGAGCTGCAGGGCATCCACAGCTTCAGGTGAGGAGGGGGGGGAGTCAGAATTAACCAGTAGCTACGTTTCCATCCACTTGTCCATCGAATTATCTAAAGTTTGGTAAAAAACTCGTGAATAAAGCTGGTGAAAGTGTGTTGTAATAGAGCTCATGTGCCAGCTGATAGACATATCGAGCTATAATAATAAGAAAACAACGACGCTATCAACACATCGCTATGACGATGCAGATGCAACTTGGCTTTTATTGTCCCTCCGGCACTGCTGCAAGACTCTTTTTTTGAGACATGCATTTATGTATTTAATTAATCGTGATCTCAATATTCAAAATAATCGTGATTATCATTTTGGCCATAATCGTGCAGCCCTAGTTAAAATGACATGTTATGAGTTTGTAAGTTGGAGATTCCACATTTAACATTTCTGTACTGGAATTTCTTGTTATTTTTCATCTGACATACATACACGTACTCACCCCTCATGTTGTCCCCATGTTGTCCCCATGTTGTCTCCATGTTGTCCTCATGTTGTCCTCATGTTGTCCTCATGTTGTCCCCATGTTGTCCCCATGTTGCCCCCATGTTGTCCTCATGTTGTCCTATATCAATGTTCTTTTTAATTCCCCAAAATAACATGATTGATTCCACACAACGCTCTTTGCCAAGTACAAATCTCTACTTTCATTAATTTTGGGGCGTCTTATTCAATTTTATAGCATTTGAAACCAAATTGAAGTGTTTTTGAAATAGTATTGAGAGTAAAAGTTGACATATTCCAGTCTGTGATTATCATCAACATCCATTCCTTTAATTTTAGTCTCAATAATTCCTAATTTCTGCTTTTCTAACTCAAACATTAGGTATAATTTCCTATAAATGAGCTTTATTGACCATAAATTCCAAAAATAACTGAAAAGCTAAAGTTAATAAGTTAGTGTTACGTAGTGTTGAAAACCCCAAAAAAGAGGCAAACATTGAAAAAATGGACAAAAACGTAAGAAAAAGTTAAAAACATTTATAAAAATGTCAACAAAAGTGTTGATTTTCAATGTTGACGGGAAGACAACACGAGGCTTAACTTACTTTTTCATTCATATAACTAACATCTCGACTTTTCCACAGTGTTTTCAATTGTTTCTGTGCTGTATTTTTTTTAACGTTGCACCTAAGTTCGTACTATCTTATTATTATTCAAATTATCTTATTATCTTATTTTATTTCCTTACTTCCTGTACTTCTGCCCCCAGACATCTGGGCTCCCAGCTGTGCGAGCTGGAGAAGCTGATTGATAAGATGATGGTGGAGGATTTCAGCATGTACGCCCGCAGCGACCTGAACCGCAGCCTGAAGGACGAGCCGCTGGTCCTCGAGAAGGTCTGAACGCACTCCTCCGTCACCCCACGGGGCTTTTATTCACACTGTAGTTACCCCAAATCCAGATGGGAACCATACATCTGGAACTCCTGAATGTAATGATAGATTTTAAGGTAAAACGGGTAGAAGAAATCATGCAAGGGGAGTTATTTCGTGTGACGTACTTCACGGTGTAGAGAAGACACGCGTGATGTTTCTTTATTGAAGAGAGCCGGGTATTTAGTGGAGTTCCTCCTAAAGGAGGAGGAGTTTGGGATTTGTAGTCCTGAGAAAGTTAACCCATTCGTGCCAGCAACGGACATGTTTTATTTCCTTTGGTGGAAGGGTTTTCCCGGCTTTCCTCAGCTCTAATCTGTAGGAATATTTTGAAAGCATTTGTTAAAATAAATAAATAAAATGCAGAGAATTGAGGATATTTTTCAGTCACATTTGCTTTTTGAGACATTTTACGACACAGCTTTGTGTTTGACCGACACTGTGCCCATCACAGGTCCACTACGCACACGCTGGCTCACAGAAGGTGGGACACACACACACACACACACACACACACGCACACGCACACGCACACGCACACGCACACAGAGACACAGACACACCCACACGCACACAGACACATACAGAGATACACACTCACGCAAACACACACACAAACACACGTAGACACACAAGCACACACACACGCGCGCGCACACACACACACAAACACACACACACGTAGACACACAAACACACACGTAGACACACAAGCACACACACGCAGACAGACACATACTGTAGACACACACACATAGACGGACACAGACACACGCAGACACATACAGACACACACACACATAAACACACACACACACACACACACACACACACAAACGCAGATGCACGCACACACACACACACACACACACACACACAAACACGCACACATCACTAAATTGCACCTGCTGGTGAAATCATGCAGACTTGTCGCGGTGTGGGTCAGTGGTCGATCTCTGGAGATGTACGTTTGTTTTATTGTGCTCGGAGTGCCAGATGGGCGGAGTTAACTGCTGCTAACGGCGGATTCAGAGGCTTTCAAAAAGGTTATTAAGATCCCGAGAGCTCGTTGAAACAACGTTCTGGTTTTAGACATTAATTGAACATCTCTAATTCATCTGGCCTCCGGGCAGGTTAAAGAAACTACACTAACTAATTAAAATATTTTAAGCTTTGAATCATTCATCAACAACAATAATCTTTGAGTTTGGGCGTGGCGCTATAGGCTTTTTAATTAGCTATATATTGATTTTTAAGCATGGTCGAGTCATTTAGTGATAAGGTAATTGAATATCTTCTCTCTGTTAAGGCTATTTTCTGTCATGACAGACAACAAAATGTTCCGAATCTAATTCTAAACTAAAAATTAAATTAATTAGTAAATTTGTTGTATATTTTATGTCAAAAGGATAAAAACTTATTTCAAAAGAATCCTCAACAATTAAGGTGCCCTGCCACACGTATTTCATGACTTTGTGGTAATGGCTGAAGTCCTACCATGGACTCTGTAACTTGGTTACCGTGGTTACCTTGTTTCAAGCCGTCCTAGCGTGGTATAGAAAGCCTGCAGGAAGACTCAGCTCCATTTGGGCCATTACTCATTAATATGCAACCCGCTAAGCTGCTTGACTCTGATTGGCTAACACCTAACCAATGAGAGCCTGGCTACCAACATCCTTTACCCAGCTCATGAATATTAATGAGCTCAGGCAGCATGACGTCAGACTGACCAGCTGTTGTGATTGGCCTGATTTCTCCTCTTATTTCTTCTCAGTGGCTAGAGCTGACAGAGGAGGTAGCAGTTCATCTTCACACACACACACACACACACACACACACACACACACACACACACATATGGACCTGACATATTTCAAAAAATACAAGGAAAAAACGGTTTTGTGTGGCAGGGCACCTTTTAAAAAATAATTATTGTTATTTCTAGTTTAGCTCCAATTGTTTCATGTGATGATTAGTTGAAGCGACACAGCCCAAACTAAAGATTACATTATTAATTCTGGATTTGTTGCTTATTTTTGATCTCAGCTTGTGGAAAAAATCATAATTTATATCAAATTGAATGAAACGCTGCCGTCTGTCGAGTTTGATTCACATACATTTGTTATCTGCACTTTAATTGTTGAGGAGTTTTTATTTAGTGTGTGTGTGTGTGTGTGTGTGTGTGTCTGTTTGTGTGTCACTGTGTGTTTTAGGAGCGTCTGGAGTCTCTGGTGTTCGGCCTGCTGCGGCAGAGGAAGCTGGACTTTCTGGACATTTACAGCGATGAGATGATCCTGGCTGCCAAAGCCATTGTCTCTCAGGTACAACATCCTCAAAAAAGCTCTTTTATATAGACCTTAGTGGTCCCCTAATACTGTATCTGGAGTCTCTTTATATAGACCTTAGTGGTCCCCTAATACTGTATCTGAAGTCTCTTTTATATAGACCTTAGTGGTCCCTAATACTGTATCTGAAGTCTCTTTATATAGACCTTAGTGGTCCCCTAATACTGTATCTGAAGTCTCTTTATATAGACCTTAGTGGTCCCTAATACTGTATCTGAAGTCTCTTTATATAGACCTTAGTGGTCCCTAATACTGTATCTGAAGTCTCTTTTATATAGACCTTAGTGGTCCCTAATACTGTATCTGAAGTCTCTTTATATAGACCTTAGTGGTCCCTAATACTGTATCTGAAGTCTCTTTTATATAGACCTTAGTGGTCCCCTAATACTGTATCTGAAGTCTCTTTTATATAGACCTTAGTGGTCCCTAATACTGTATCTGAAGTCTCTTTATATAGACCTTAGTGGTCCCTAATACTGTATCTGAAGTCTCTTTTATATAGACCTTAGTGGTCCCTAATACTGTATCTGAAGTCTCTTTATATAGACCTTAGTGGTCCCTAATACTGTATCTGAAGTCTCTTTTATATAGACCTTAATGGTCCCCTAATACTGTATCTGAAGTCTCTTTTATATAGACCTTAGTGGTCCCCTAATACTGTATCTGAAGTCTCTTTATATAGACCTTAGTGGTCCCCTAATACTGTATCTGAAGTCTCTTTTATGTAGACCTTAGTGGTCCCCTAATACTGTATCTGAAGTCTCTTTTATATAGACCTTAGTGGTCCCCTAATACTGTATCTGAAGTCTCTTTTATGTAGACCTTAGTGGTCCCCTAATACTGTATCTGAAGTCTCTTTCCCAAAATTCAGCCTTGGTGCAGAATTACAGCCACTAGAGCCAGTCCCACAATGAGCTTTCCTTAGTATGTTCCATTTCTGAGTTTGTAGCTATTGAGAAGGGGGGGGCAAGGGCAAGGTGGAGGCTGGGGGTCTGGTCTTGACCAACTGCCAGTTTACTCGTTAGAAAGCCATGATGTGGCTCTCTCTCTCATGGGGGGGCCAAAGTGTCTGGACGGGCAAAGCAGATAAAGAGGAGGTAATCTTGCTCCTTATGACATCATAAGGGGAAGAGGCACCAGAGGGCCTCAGGTCGGAGTAAAACCTACGGTCGCCGTGACAACGACTGAGCCTTTGGGAAAACTCTTTTAATCTGAACTGTTTGTGTGTTTCAGTGTGTTGCAGAAAACGTTTTGCACATAGAAGATATTGACACTGAAGTCGTCACTAAGTAAGTAACAACGGAGTATTTCTACACCGTGCATTTACTACTATTACTTCAGTAAAAGATCTGAATACTTCTTCCACAACTTGCGTGTGTGTGTGTGTGTGTGTGTGTGTAGGCTAGTCGACCAGATGCGTCTGATGACGTTCCCTCAGTGGTTCGAGCTGCTGAAAACCGTCTTTGAGAGTTTCCTTCTCTTTCTGCAGAAGATCAAGGTGAGTCAAACATGCTGATATATAATCCCACCTGGTTGACTCATTCAGTTAGTGTTCAGAATATGGTGCAGGCATCGTTGTGCTCATTAAAAACAATATTAAGTTAATTTATGACAACTGAGAACCGTATATATACAGTGCTTAAATAATTTGAGCCCCTGTTAGGTGTGTCACGATTGGATTTTACCGTTGGCATGGCAGAAGTGTACTTGACAACAGCAGTGTTAGTTTCTTATAGTTTACAAGGTGCACCTGAAGGCACCATGGAGTCCCGTCGGAGCTTGCTGTTTGTTTCCATAACTTGCTCACTGGTGTCACTCCCCGATGTGAGGCGAGTGCAGATGTGAGTCGCGCATGCGTCACTTTGCGACAAGTAGTTAGCATATAAAATGCTAACGAGAGACTTCTGTAATGTCAACACAGTAAAAATGGACCTACTTTAAGTTGGTTCACTGCTAGCTTAGCTACAAGCTAGCATCAAACACAACAAAGGCTGTCAGTTGAATGGTGTTTTGAGCTAACGTTAGCGATCAAACAATCATAGATAGCTACAACGGTTCTGAGATGATTTCCATCTTCTGTTATTGTTTGTAATGAGAAAAGTTTATTATTTCATGGATTTCACAAATTTCAGTATGACGCATTATGCCGTGAACTGTTTAAATCTGAGCATGCTCGACTCACATCTGCACTCGACTCACATCTGCACTCACATCTGCACTCGACTCACATCTGCACTCGACTCACATCTGCACTCGACTCACATCTGCCCTCGACTCACATCTGCCCTCGACTCACATCTGCACTCGACTCACATCTGCCCTCGACTCACATCTGCCCTCGACTCACATCTGCCCTCGACTCACATCTGCCCTCGACTCACATCTGCACTCGACTCACATCTGCACTCGACTCACATCTGCCCTGCACTCGACTCACATCTGCCCTGCACTCGACTCACATCTGCACTGCACTCGACTCACATCTGCACTGCACTCGACTCATATCTGCACTGCACTCGACTCACATCTGCACTGCACTCGACTCACATCTGCACTGCACTCGACTCACATCTGCCCTCGACTCACATCTGCCCTCGACTCACATCTGCCCTCGACTCACATCTGCCCTCGACTCACATCTGCCCTCGACTCACATCTGCCCTCGACTCACATCTGCCCTCGACTCACATCTGCCCTCGACTCACATCTGCCCTCGACTCACATCTGCCCTCGACTCACATCTGCCCTCGACTCACATCTGCCCTCGACTCACATCTGCACTCGACTCACATCTGCCCTGCACTCGACTCACATCTGCCCTGCACTCGACTCACATCTGCCCTGCCCTCGACTCACATCTGCCCTCGACTTACATCTGCACTCGACTCACATCTGCACTGCACTCGACTCACATCTGCACTCGACTCACATCTGCACTGCACTCGACTCACATCTGCACTGCACTCGACTCACATCTGCACTCGACTTACATCGGGGGGTTGAAACGGGGGAATCACGTGGTGACTTCAGGGGAGCTGGAGGAAGTTCCAGTTCTGTTGTTTCTCCGTCATCTCCGACTCCGCCAGTGGCCTTGGTGTCTGGAAAAGTCAGGCTACTAGCTAAGTTGCTAGCTAATTTGAGTTTTTTTCTTGGGACTTGCAATTAACACCTCTGGAAAGAATGCGACATATTGCCAAAAGATACTCAGAGTTGAGAATCATCAGTAGAAACTGCACTTTAAAATGTAACTGTCATTCTTTTAGTGCTTATCTTTTTAATTTGTTGATTGCATTGTGTAGCGTGTGTGTGTGTCTGTGTGTGTGTGTGTGTGTCCCTGTGCCCGAGCCTAGGAGCATTTTACTAATGCGCTGTTAAAATAACAATGAAATGCTGCGTTATTGACTTTAGAGGTTTTTGTTGGTCAATTGCGCGATCACATGCCGCTTCCTCAAGATAGCAATACTCCTAGAATGCACCTGAACACACCACCCTGTAAGACCAGCACGCCCAGAATGCACCTGAACACACCACCTTGTAAGACCAGCACGCCCATGATCGCACAGATGGGTGCTGTAATGGGAAAATTACATTTAACCAATGATTTTCATATTATTCATTAATAAGATCTCCAATGCCTCTCAGAGTAAATGACTTCTGTATCTTTCCTCAGTGTCTTCTCCTTGTAGGAGACAAGTGGATTTGTTATGTCTCTGCATTTGTCCTCCAAGGACAAATGGCCTAAAATCTGACAGAAACAGTTGTCTAAAGCCATGTTTATAATAGCAGGTCCCAGGTCCCAGGTCGAGACCATAGCAGGTCCCAGGTCGAGACCATAGCAGGTCCCAGGTTGAGACCATAGCAGGTCCCAGGTCGAGACCATAGCAGGTCCCAGGTCGAGACCATAGCAGGTCCCAGGTCGAGACCATAGCAGGTCCCAGGTTGAGACCATAGCAGGTCCCAGGTTGAGACCATAGCAGGTCCCAGGTTGAGACCATAGCAGGTCCCAGGTTGAGACCATAGCAGGTCCCAGGTTGAGACCATAGCAGGTCCCAGGTCGAGACCATAGCAGGTCCCAGGTCGAGACCATAGCAGGTCCCAGGTCGAGACCATAGCAGGTCCCAGGTCGAGACCATAGCAGGTCCCAGGTCGAGACCATAGCAGGTCCCTGGGTCCAGGTCCCAGGTCGAGACCATAGCCTATCCAGAGAGACAAGATGTCCTTTTTCAGCTAAGATAGAATGACCGGTCAAGAAAACTTGACGCATGGAGGGCAGATTCAGAAAGACCTAATGGATCCAACAGTCTGCCTGAGGTCCACTAATTGTTATGTTTAACATTAAACTGTTTGCTATTTAAACGACGTGGGCACTGGACTGTCTGAAAATAGCAAAGACGCTTGTGTCGGGCTTTGTGCCGTGTGCAAAATAGGCCCTTGGGCCCACCAAGCCGTGCGCCATACCAAAACAACAGTCTTTTGATTAAATAAAAGCAGTCTATACATGTCTGGCCCTTGATTCTCTTTTTTTCAGTGTAGCCTGTAGTGAAGTTGCATCTTTAATTTTCAGGCCACTCTGAGCGTGATCAAAAACGTGGTTCTGGAAGTTCTGGCCTCGAACCAGAGGAACCGGCTCCTGGAGGAGGCCGGGTCGACTCCTTCGGTCCAGGAGGATCCCGACGGCCCGTCGCTGCTGCAGGGCGAGGCCGAGCTGGCCTACCTCACGCACGAGGGTCTGTTCATCAGCGACGCTCTGAACGAGGCCTCCAGGATCCAGCAGAGTCGGGCGGAGGCCGCCAGCAGCGACTCGGCATCCGGCGCCACGGAGAGCTTCGTCAGCAGGGAGCAAAGTTTCATGTACGTTTATCAAGATTTCTCTGCTTTTCCTCTCGTGTTTTTAACCCTTATGCTGTCCTCGGGTCAGATTTGACCCATTTTCAAAGTTTCCATATTAGAAATTTGGGTTTCTTTTAACCAGATTGTCCAAAATTACATGGATGTTCCTTGAATTTGGGTGTTTACTTCAATTTTATAGCATTTGAAAACTCAGAGGCAAAACTCAGAACACATCTTCCTTTTTTAAGAACGACTTCAGTGCCGTTCTTTTCTTTTTCTTTGTTTTTAAGTAGCAGGGAATTCACGCAGAACCGTCGCAACTCTGCCGTCCTCATGTTAAGCCCTGCCCACCGACTCTATACACGATGTGATTGGCCCGACC
The DNA here is from genome assembly GCA_013375575.1 of Percina caprodes. Lineage (NCBI taxonomy): Eukaryota > Metazoa > Chordata > Actinopteri > Perciformes > Percidae > Percina > Percina caprodes. Next base: position 925,775 of record JABXJD010000177.1, on the reverse strand, counting down.
ACAATTAGGTTTTTCCAGCTCGCAAGCCAGCGGAGAGTTGCTAGACTGACCCTAGGCGGCAAATTACATCCTAGGATAATAAAAAGACAACCAAGAAGTTATCATTTTAAATTTTGACCCAGAAAAAACAAAGTCACCTGGTCAACGGGAAGACAACACAAGAGTAAATACTTTAATAACAATACAGGTTTGTGTGTCTTCACGTGTGTTTATCTTATTAAGTTAGACGGGCTCTGTTCACAACAGAAAATTCTGCTAGTCCTATATGATAAATGAAAATGAACGCATAACAAAATGTTAAGTTGATCCACTGTTAAAGTGCTTAATGTAGCAGGTCCAGTGTGCCTGACATAAGCAAAATAAAAAGCAGTTGAATGGCATTTAAAACATTAAACATTAACATTAAACATCTTAAGGCATTAAGATAAATCTGATAAAATTATACAAATTAAATATACTAGAAATTCAGCTGGACAGCTGTGAAGCATGTCATTTCATAATATTTCATTTAAAGGTTTTCTGCAAAAGCATAAGAGAATACCACAAATTAACCCCCCCCCCACCCACCGTCTGTCTGTCTGTCTGTGTCTGTCTGTGTCTGTCTGTGTCTGTCTGTCTCTCTGTCTGTCTCTCTGTCTTCCTCTCTGTCTGTCTCTCTGTCTCTCTGTCTGTCTCTCTGTCTGTCTCTCTGTCTGTCTCTCTGTCTGTCTCTCTGTCTGTTTGTGAAAAAACAAATCTCACCGCTCATGACTACACATTTATTTCTTTGGCATTCCGTGTGTGTGTGTGTGTGTGTGTGTGTGTGTGTGTGTGTGTGTGTGCGCGCATTTCCAAAGAAATGGAATATAAAAGGTTGCTCTTCTAAAAGTCGTAGTCACACAAGTTGACACCAGTCTCTAAAATAACAGTGTAAAAAAAAAAAAAAGCATTTTAAGACGAGCTGTGAAGCATGTTGATTGATCTGACTTTATAAGCACCTCCTTGAGAGAAAATGAGTAGTTTTAGTATTTTGAAAGCACAACAAAACCAAAGCTAACGCCAAAATAATACAACTGAAGTGATTCCAAAGAGTAGATGTGATTTCTGGAAAGCAGGAACATCACAGAAGAAGTCTCCAACGCCTCAGCTGTGTGTGTGTGTGTGTGTGTGTGTGTGTGTGTGTGTGTGTGTGTCTCTGTCTCTCTCTCTCTGTCTCTCTCTCTGTGTCTCTCTCTCTGTGTGTCTCTCTCTCTGTGTCTCTCTGTGTCTCTCTGTCTGTGTGTCTCTGTGTCTCTCTGTCTGTGTGTCGCTGTCTGTGTGTCTCTGTGTCTCGCTGTGTGTCTCTGTGTGTGTCTGACGTGGCGTGTGTTTGTCTTCAGGTCCGGTGACAACATGATGCCGTCGGATCTGGAGCTGAACCGAGTGATCAGCAGCATCCAGGAGCTGCTGCACACCGCCTCCGACGTCAGCCACGACCGCTGCGTCAAAGTCCTCACAGCCAGAGCCAAGGTACGGTAACGGGGACGTAATCACTAAAAGGCAACCGCTGGAGTCTGCACGTCCATCTTTTAAATGTTTAACGCACATCCTTCAAGTAAAAGTAACAATCTATTTATTTTAAGGAATAACATGTTACTTGTAGAGCCCGACCGATGAAGGATTTTTAAGGCCGATACCATACGAATATTTGGTTATTTAAAAAAACTATATGCCGATATATCGATCGATCACAGATTTACTGAACTGGAGAAGACACATTGTTCATATTGTATTCAAAGCTGCAGCTTCTTGTGAAAGTATGATAACAGAAACCTGGACGCTGTAAAGAAACCGCGAGAGAAAGCGAGGCAGACCGACTAAATGCGTATTCAGTAAGGGTGCTCCGATTGATCGGTCACCGATCGTTATCGGCCGATAAAGGCTTTAAATAGTTTGATCGGTGGTCTCCTTAAAGGCCGATCAGATGGGCCGATGAGACGCACCACTCGTGAGAAAAGAAATTCTACGCGCAACTAAAATGGCGGCCTCTCTTCATTCACCGGTCTGGCAGTTGTACACGGTGTCTGAAAAAGACAACACATTAGCGATTTGCAACGTGTGCGCCAAGGAAATTCCAAAGTTAGTTAGCGCTACGGGAGAGAGAGAGAGAGAGAGAGAGACCGTGTTTGCACTTGTTGACACCCTAATGACATCACATCAATCAGCTTCACAAGTGACATTTGGAGTCCAGATGTACGTCCCATGTCCATGTTGAGCCTAACTGCGCAGTTTATTAATTAAAATTTTGAATTAAAAAGAGTTGTGCTTCATTCTCAAGAATTTTTGGCGTCACACTCCGCGGAGGCTCTTGCTGCCGCATTCAGCGACATGTTTCGCGCATGGGGAATCCCGAAGGAAAAAGTACACGTTATTCTAACGGATAATGCCAAGAACCTGGTAAAGGGATGAGGGATGCAGTTGTACCCAGCCTGCCGTGCATGGCTCATACACACAGCAGCCTGCCGTGCATGGCTCATACACACTGCAGCCTGTCGTGCATGGCTCATACACACAGCAGCCTGTCGTGCATGGCTCATACACACTGCAGCCTGTCGTGCATGGCTCATACACACTGCAGCCTGCCGTGCATGGCTCATACACACTGCAGCCTGCCGTGCATGGCTCATACACACAGCAGCCTGTCGTGCATGGCTCATACACACAGCAGCCTGCCGTGCACGGCTCATACACACTGCAGCCTGCCGTGCATGGCTCATACACACTGCAGCCTGCCGTGCATGGCTCATACACAGCAGCCTGCCGTGCATGGCTCATACACACTGCAGCCTGCCGTGCACGGCTCATACACACTGCAGCCTGCCGTGCATGGCTCATACACACTGCAGCTTGCCGTGCATGGCTCATACACACTGCAGCTTGCCGTTGCCGACGGAGTTTATCACAACGCAGCATCGCTGATATAACAGCCTGTGGAAGACGCATCGTCTGTCATTTCAAACATTCACAGCTTGCCTACTCTCGACTTCAAAATATTCTGAAGCAACTTGGCCAGCCTATTAAGAGGCTACAACAGGGTGTATCCACCAGGTGGAACAGTACCGTTAATATAAACACTTCGAAAGCCACGTTGTTGGAAGTGGTCCAGAACAGATTCAGTGACATTCAGTCGAAGCGCCTGTATACAATCGCAATAGTGCTCGATCCGAGGTGAGAACTTCAGTCGCACATCTCTCTCTCTCTGTCTCCGGTTGTGTTGCTGTCAGAGAATGAAACTATATTTAAATAATGTCAATGTTAATTGAATATATTGAATTATCTAAGCTCTAAGCTGTTTAAGATGTTTCTAACAGGATTCAGAATGTTGAAAGTTTCCTGTCAATAAAAGTAAACAGTTGACAATTCACAATACATTATCTTCTGTTCATTTTAATACATATAAATTGTTAAGACTATTAAAATTTTGTATATGACAGGGTAAATAGAAGGCTTCAAATAGACCCAGTGATCGGTGACCGGTGATCGGTATTAATCAATACTGCTTTCAGCAATCGGTGATCGGCCCCAAAAATCTTGATCGGAGCACCCTTAGTATTCAGCCTAAAAATATACTAATAATTATATATTTGTTGACCACTGTTCTGAAACCGTCATAAGCATACCATTCAAGGATTAGGCTACTAATCATTTGCACAAATTAACCGTCTTTGCCTTAAAACTAGGCGGAAGATAATATTACTCAGGAAATTCAACATGAAGATGCAATCTTTTACAACACTGGAATATGAAGCGTAAATATCTCTCTCTCTCTCTCTCTGTCTCTCTCTCTCTCTCTCTCTCTGTCTCTCTCTCTCTCTCTCTCATGGGTTAAAATATAAATTCCCTAAGTCATATTAACTTCCACTGCTTGCTTTTAATGCAAAGTGTACAACAGTTGGTTTTTGCTAATGACAAGTGACTCATTGAAGGGTTTCTGTTAAGAGCAGTAGTTCGTAAATGTATATTTAGGGTTATTTAGGGGGTTAAACATTTAAGACTAAACAGAAAAATTACATTAAACCTTAAGAAAATCTGAATTCTGTACCAGGACATGTGCATTCAGTGGTCTACCACTGAATGTAAAGCCTTGACCAGTGGCTTCTGTGGGTCCTCTTGTGGCCGATCATCGAACCGGCGACCAGACTTGTCTGTGTGTGTTTTGAGGTGGTCTGAAAATCCTGTACAGGAAACGTGAAACATCATCAGTCATCCTCAGTTTTAGGGTAAAATCGAGGAGCACTGAACTGCCCGGGAGTTTTCTTTTAATATCTTTTAATTAGAGCTGGGCAACGATTACAATTTTTAATCGCGATTAATCGCATAATTTCCCCAATTAATCGCGATAAAATGAAATAATGAATTCAGAAGTAGTGTATATAGTGCAATTTTATTTTAAATGTTCTGCCATATGAACAAAAGTGCCGTAACATTTGTTCTGCAAAAACCTACCAGCATTTTGTTCATAAAGTAGCAGTTAAATAAAATATTTAGTGTCCATCTCAACTTAAACAAGTATTTATCATCCGGAGTTGGATTCTTCAGAGGGACACTGTCCAACGCGCTGTAAAGCAGAGACACTGAGGGACACTGTCCAACGCGCTGTAAAGCAGAGACACTGAGGGACACTGTCCAACGCGCTGTAAAGCAGAGACACTGTGGGACACTGTCCAACGCGCTGTAAAGCAGAAACGCTGAGGGACACTGTCCAACGCGCTGTAAAGCAGAGACACTGAGGGACACTGTCCAACGCACTGTAAAGCAGAGACACTGAGACAGAGCACTGGAGACCAAAGCAGGGACATGATCAGAAGGCAGAGAGCTCGCAGCAGAGACCAGATCTCGTATCTATTCGTACTCTCTGTGCTAACTGCGGTGACTTTATTTGACACATTCCACTGCTGTGCAACTTCAATAAAGTGTCCCGCGCATGTCTCAGCATAATGTCTCAGCATAATGTCTCAGCATAATGTCTCAGCATAATGTCTCAGCATAATGTCTCAGCATAATGTCTCAGCATAATGTCTCAGCATAATGTCTCTCCTCTGTTTTCATTCCAGTCAGGGCACGCGAACGCAGCGCCCACTTTTCATCAGTATAATGCTGTAACTCCGAGATAATTCTGGTTACCCAGTGAGTCCAGTAGTCCCCAGTGAGTCCAGTAGTCCCCAGTAGTCCCCAGTGAGTCCAGTAGTCCCCAGTGAGTCCAGTAGTCCCCAGTGAGTCCAGTAGTCCCCAGTGAGTCCAGTAGTCCCCAGTGAGTCCAGTAGTCCCCAGTGAGTCCCTTTTGCAGTCCTCTCCTTTTCATACAACTCGTGTATTTTTCTTGTGATGGTGGTCTTGAGGGAATCTCAGACCTGCGTCATTGTTGTGATTCTCAGTACTGGAAGTACTCCGGTGATAAGAAAATTAAACTTTGCAGTATTTACAAAGCCTGTGAGCAACAAACTTTTACAATAATAAAGAAATAATAAAAACTGCGTTAACGCGCGATAAAAAAATTGTCGGCATTAAGTAATTAAATAGTTACCGCGTTAACGTGCCCAGCCCTACTTTTAATATAACTACAGCTGCCTTCAAGTGAGATCGGAAACCTTGAAATCTATAAACGGTCTGACCGAATATTATGTCTACTTGTGTTTTGTTGGAGGGTTTAAGAACAGGACGTCACACACACACACACACACACACACACACACACCAATCACACATAATCAACCACACAGTCTCACACACACACAGTCAGACACAGCCTCACACACAGTCAGAGTCACAATATCTTGAAATCTATAAAGGATCTGACAGAATATAATGTCTCCTTGTGTTTTGTTGGAGAGTTTAAGAACGGGACGTCACACAAATAGTCCGTATCATTGACACCCCCCCACACACACACACACACACACACACACACACAACCCTGCGGAAAATCAGCGGATGGCTTTTTATTGATCTGAATGTCTCGTCGGTGAAATGTGACTCGATCTGACCTCTGGTACCGCCTCTGTCTCCCACAGGACGGGTCTCTGGAGCGTCTGAGCTCGGCGGACTTCGTGTCTCTCTCAGGCGGTGGAGGGTTTCGTGCGGGACACGGAGGACCTGTGCGGCAGACGCAGCGTCTCCCTGAGGGGGGCGCTGCAGAGCCAGGCCAACCGCTTCGTCCACCGCTTCCACGAAGAACGCAAGACCAAACTCAGGTTACCTGCAGCTTTTCTTTCATAAAATACACCAGTGAAAACACCCTGTTACAGTTCTATCCTTCAGTAAGAGTCTGTAAGTATAATCGGTAAAGGATTAGATGTACAAAATGTCCCCTGTGACTGTTCTACTATTATATATTCTATCATTAGATTATTAGTACTCGTGCATTAATGTGAAGACAGGATTTTACTGTGGGAGTTGGTGCAACTGGAGCTCATTTTGATCTATTACAGGTGCTGTAGGTAGGTGCCCCCCCCATTCTGCTAAAGCCCAAAACGGTCTCCTAAGCCCCGCCCCCCATGAGGGAGAGCTGTGCACCATAGAGTGTGGGAAGGGGGAGGGGGGACGCTATGAAATGCATGTGCCTGAGCAGTAGGGGGATACAGGGTAGTATCATGATATTTTCCGTGGCAATACTGTATCTATACACAGACGAAGTATGGATCTGTTATTATAGATTATAGATTATATATGTGGTGGTCAGTTTGTCCCATTTTGCAGCAATAACATTGAAGTGAGATGAAGAAACAGAGAAATGTTTCTTTTTAGATGAAACATGTTGATAAGTTTCCTTTTGGGGAAAAATTAGAAGTTGGAAAAAAGGTTAAATTGCAATATATAATACACATATTTTATACACATAATATATGTGTATAAAATTGCAATAATATCGTATCGTGGCATAAGTATCGTGATGAAATTGTATCGGGAGGCGTCTGCTGATTCTCTCCCCCCCTACTGACAGTGATTTGTCAGTAGGGGACACACACACACACACACACACACACACAAAACACCACCACCCTGATTGGTGCATCTGAACAGGGAGCAGTGGATTTTTGCAAATTGCACTACGGCCTCAATGATTCCTCCTCGCTCGTGAATGCAGTGAAGGCGTCGTGTGTGTTTTCTGACGTTTGTCGTTGTTTTGCAGCCTCCTCCTGGACAACGAGCGCTGGAAACAGGCGGAGGTTCCTTCAGAGTTTCAGGACCTGGTGAACTCCATCGCTGATGGAAGAATAACACTACCAGAGCGTAAAATCCCAGGTACAATGAAAGAGGGGCGTCCCTGTGGATTAATTCAACCGCCACGGGGACAAAAGACAGGACACATGAGCCGTATTCAGTCATCAGCTCAGGATTTATTTATATCTTTCCAGATACAAGTACTTACTTTTTCAATATTATTTATGGTTACCTATTTTTGCTATACTATTTTAATTACATATTCAATTGAATTTAACGTCACTCACTCTGCGATATTGTTCTTCCGTACCATGGCAACCGCACTTTACGCAACCTTTACTGTCTGCTGTTAGCTTTTGTGTGTTAACTTGTGTGTTTGTTTGTTGTTTTTTGCTTTTATTGCTTTTATTGTAGAAAATGCTGCTGTAGTAAAGTAAATTTCCCCGCTGTGGGATGAATAAAGTATTCTCTAATCTAATGTAATCTAATATTGGGTGTCATAACTGAAAGAGACGTCGCTTCTCAGAGCAAACACAGCTCCTTTAATATTTGGGAAGATTAGCTGATTTGGGCTGTGACATGTTGAGTTTGTGTGTGCAGGTCCAGAGGACAGGAAGCCCAGCGAGTTTCTGCTCGTTAACGGGCAGAAATACGCCGTCATCGGGTACGTGACCTCCTCCACGGAAGGATTCAAGATTTCACTTTAATTAATCACACGGATATTATTAATCAGAGAAGAGATTATTACCACAGAAAGTTACACGTACCTGGAATTTGCCTTGGTGATTGGTTATACACACACACACACACACACACACACACACACACACACACACACACACACACACACAGATATACACTGTATGTATATATACACACACACACACACACACACACACACACACACACAAAGCATTAATAAGAAATAAATAATGAACACGGAAACGCACACACGTGTGTGTGTGTGTGTGTGTGTACATACAGTGTATATCTGTGTGTGTGTGTGTGTATATATATGTGTGTGTGTATATATATGTGTGTGTATATATATACGTGTGTATGTATATATGTGTGTGTGTGTGTGTGTATATACATA